>WAAB01022453.1:322006-424282 GCA_013389865.1 Piaya cayana
CGATCTATAACCAAGACCTATTAACTGAAACACGAAAAAAAAAGGTCCCCATCCACCCAATCCCACCCTCCTCCCCTTCAAACCAAACCAAACCAAAAACTTTATAAAAATATCTTGCAGTAATTTTTAAAGTTTACAGTAGCTTTGTGATTAAGTCTCCCATTGCCCTGACTCCACCTTGTCTTCCTCTGATGAACTAAGTGCCAGTGATTTGCACACACACACACACAGGAAATAAAACCCAAGATAAGTCTCTTTTGTTCCTCCTCTTCGTCTTCTTTTTTTCTTTTTTCTTTTTTTTGAAAAAAAAAANAAAAAGCAAAATGATGCAGTATAAAGAAACCAATTGTTTTGTATATACATATATATGTATGCATGTATGTATATTTATATATAAATATACACACATATACACATGTATATATATAAAAAGGGGGCAAAAGAAAAGGAAAAGGTGGTGGGGAGAAAAAGAAGGTAAAGAAAAATCCCATTATGAAGCTCCCCAATATTGTCTTGGTTCAATGCTTAGTTTTGACTTGCTCCTGGCTGGTTTCTGAACGCGCTCTGGAGTCATGAAACACTGTGCTCCCGCTACACCCATCTCCTTGCCCACACCCTCCCCTCCAGGCTGAGTTCACCTGCATGGACAGAAGTTGCCAAGGGTAAAGTTTTCACTCCAACAATTTGCAACTTCCTTTCAGCCCAGACTCTGCAATCCCATTACTGAGCAGATCTCTCTTGTGGGAGCACAAAAAAAGAAAAAGAGAGGAAAAAAAAAATATGGCGTGCACTGGGGAGGTGTTTGGGGAGAAGTGGGGGAGAAACCCACTTCCTAAAGGGAGAGGGGAGGCTGGGAACCTCAAACAGGACTGGTCCTTGGACAGTCTACATCGGTTGCCTTCCGTCAACAAGTGTCCGCAGAGCACAGAAGGTGAAGCCGTGGCTGACATGTTAACTTTTCGGGATAATTCCTGGTAGCAGAGCGGAAACAAGTGGTGTCGTCAGAAACACAGAGAGAGCATGAACAGAACAAGAAACAAAACAAAAGAAAACAAAATAATAATAAAAACCAAAAAAATCAGGAAGGAGAAAAAAAGCAAAATATTCAAAAAAAGGGAGGAAAAAACCAATTGAAAAAAACCACAACCCAAGATCTGGTGAACTGGGTTTGTCATCTGTGCTACCTTTTCTTTTCTTTCTTTTCTTTTCATTCATTTGTTTTTGTGTTTGTTTCTGAGATATATATTATATATCATATATAAATATATATATGTATATATATACAGTCATTCCTTCATACAAAATTTGTCTATAGACAGTTTTGTACTGTTGTGGCAAGGTATATACATCCTTCTAGTTTAGAGGCTAGCTTGCTAAGGAATATTCTTTCATTCTTTCTTGCTTTTTTTGTTTTTGTTTTTGTTTTTTTTTTCTAAGTTATTTAATTTTTCATGTGTTTATTTAAGGTTGGTCTTGTAGGCCGACTGATGAGACCATCTTTGCCTTGTCTTTGCCAGCAGGGTACTTATTGTCTCCTCTAGACCCATAGTCATTAGAACTGGAATCGCTCCGCTTGCTGTTTGCGCTATGCTTGGTTGGCGTGCCGGGGGGATGGCTCACCTGCCCGTTCTTCTCGTCTGAAAAAAGTTGTTTAATTACGTCAAAGAAGTTACTCAATGGGCTGCCTGGGTACACAAAACAGAGGAGACAAAAAAAGAAAGAAAGAAAGGAAGAAAGAAAAAAAAAAACAAGAGGGAAAGAGAGAAAAAGAGGAGAGAAAGAGAGAGAACAAACAAACAAATGAACAATGGGGTTTTTAACGAGAAGAACATGATGAGGAGATCCAGAGCCACGTGCTTGGGGGTGTGTGGGGGATGAAGACAATGAGCAGGAAGAGGAAGAGTGTTTAGGATGGAACACCTACAGAAATAAAGAGGCCGGGAGCATAAAGCACCTAGGGGGAAGATCCTAGTTTTCTCCTGAGTTGGGGAGCATCACTGCCTCACCTAGCAGGAGGACACAGAACTGTGTCTGAAAGAGCTCAGTCTATTACTTGGAGTCACTTCGCCACTTTGCAGATGTCAGTGAATATAAGACTGGGTAGAGGCAAATCCCATCTTACTGTTGCTGTACAAACAAGAGGTATTTATATGTGGTTGCCAAATGATGCATTGCTTTGCAGCCTTGTGAAGTTCTGGCTGCATCAATCATTAGGCTTTCTTTGTCTTCATTTTCATTATGAGTATCTCCTTGCTCACCTTTCGGTCACTAAGTCTGAAGCACCTGAGTGCTCCAAGGGCATTTGAAAAATGAGCTAGGGCTGACATGAGCATTGCCATTTGCATGTGTAGTTTGTACTTGCAGGATTCTAAGCACCTTCAGATCCCTCTTACAATAGGTACCTGGAAATGAAGATACTGAATGCATCATGGAAGCAGGCTGTTAAGCACCTAACTAATTCTAGGACCTACCAGGGTCAGGAACTGCTTCCTCATTATCCTGAATTTATGTTCTCTCTACAATGCAGCCTCCATGGTGCTGACATTCAGTGGAGGTAGGAGGAGGCAGAGAGGGGTGTAGGGTAGCATGCTAGTAGAACACGTATCTCATTAAGTCAGCCACTAGAGCAGGTTGCAGTATTAACACGGGTTGGGCACTGTGCACACACAAGTGTTTCATGCCGTTTGGACCTCCAGGCAGCAGAGTTGTATGCTGTTAGTCCAGTCCTGCATCAGGGGATGTGTGCGAGACCATACTTGAGGAAAGGCTCTGGGGTGCTACTGAGAGGAAGGGACCAGCTACTATGGGAAAGGTAGCTTTTTTTTGGCATTTATAATCCCTTCAATTTTCTTGGATTGGGTGATTAACCCTGATCAGACACAGGAGGGGTCACACTAAATTCTCTCAATATGGATATTGAAGGTGTTCTTAATCTAACATAAACCATGAAGGTGATGCCTGTTCATGATCATTAAAGCTTCATGATACTTTTTTCAATATTGGGACTGTTGGCTCCATTGTTCTAACAAATTAAAACAATACGTAACCTAGGTGATTTCATTTTCCATCTCCCAGAAGGAAGCAGACTCCTTGTATCTGCCTTGCAGTGCTGTGGTATGCTGTGAAAAATGGAAACTCCTATCCCCAAGATGGGAACATTCAATCAGAAGCAAAGAGGTTTCTACAAAGAAAAGACTGCCATTTATCCACCGTTGGTGGACATGGGTGGCTTTGTACTATCATATTTCCCTTCACTTTCATTACAGACATAAGCAAACCAGTTACTACATCAGGCGAATACTTTCTGTGCACAGTAACTTGTCTGAAGAACTTGTTGAGTGCTTTCTTATTCTCTAATGGAAAGTGATAGATGGACATCAATTGCTTTTACACAAAAAAAGAGGAAATACGTAATGTTTGCAGTACTTGAACCCTGAATATGTTACTCTTTTTTTTCCTGCCCCTGTTAACCAGGCAGTTGCTGCTTTCCTCTGCATTCCAAGCACTGAGAAAAATCAAACGGCTGGTATATACAGTGGAGGATCTCAATCTTATTAATCTGATTTCCCGTCTTCTACTGGCTGCTTTGTAGTTAGCTTACTGCTGGCCCTGGTTCTGCCTGTGAATTCAGTTACACCAATACCACAAGCAAATGGCTTTTAGTCTCTGCAAGGGCATCATTCATCTAACTGACTGAAACCTTACAGATGGGCCCAGACAAACAGCCAGGTAAAGCATGTATTTCAATTTCTGACTAAGATGAGAAGGCCTATCAAACTCTCAGTCATTTGGAGGTCAGACCTCTGTGAGCTCCACCTACTTCCTTCAACATGCATCCAAATGCTTATCTGTTCCACATCTATGACTTCTATACAGAGATTTCCCTAAGCCTTCAAAAAACTTTTTGGGGTTCACGGGCGCATGCTCTGCTCAGACTAATTTCTACCTACTCATGCTAATTTCTACTTATTTTAGGTGTATACTCTTTTTCAATGAAAAGAAAGAAAAAAAGAAAGCAAACACTCAGCCTTGAATGCAGGAATGTGGGTAGATCTAGTTCTTATGTGGCTTTGGACCCCTCATCTTCATAAGCAAATGGAGTCAGCAGAGAGAATGAAAAAGAGCACTGAAAAAAATGCTGGAGAGGGAAAGACTGCTAGGTTGGGAGAAAAGGGCAGGGGAATATCTCTAGTTATTCAGCTGAGCAGTTATTCAACAAGCATAGAGGGAAAGAAGAAGGTAGAGTAAGCAGGGCTCTGCAAGAATTGGGGAAGTTTTTTGTTTTCATGTAGACAGGAACAGTAGACAAAAGTACAACTTTCAATAATGGAGCAATAAAACATTTTAAAAATTATACATCTTGTATTTACTGCATCCTGGTACAGTATCTTTAATCATCCTAAAATATGCAGCCCCTGTTTAATCCACCCTTTCTCCTCCCCATGCTCTACCAGTTTTCAAGTGCCTGGAGATTTATTAAAGCAAAAGTATTTAACAGCCTGCTCTTCTTTGCCTGTATCACTACTCGACTCCTTATAATCAGCATTCTCAGGTAGAATTTTAACAGGAGTCAAGAAATCCTTAGGGATGTTCAAAGAGAGCTATTGAAAAATAAAATAGGCCATTTTACTAACCCTTTATTTCCTTTGCCTTTTGTAGTATCTAGACTTGTAACTAAATACTAGGTAATAACGGTCTCCTATCCTGCAGTCAAGAAAGACCCGATACTACACAAAAAAATACAGATAACCATTGCATTGATGTTGTCTGCACAACAGCTTGCTAGCCCACTTTTGGGCTGGTTTAGATATTGATCTTTGGATAGACAGAGTCCTCGCATTTTTCTCTGGAGATATGTAAACATGGGTCAGCTTTGCTGGAAGCATTACAATGGTGCATGATGTTGCTCCTCTTAGTTCTCAGTTCCCTTTGGGATTATACATTCAGTAAAACAAGACTTGAAAATGCAGGTGATGATGGATTAGAATGGACTTTTCAGCAATATTCCACTCCTGGCTTTCAGTGCAATATGTGTGTGATAGGCTCTTACACCTTTAAGTCCAACTATGGGTCTAAAAAAGCTGCCTCTCTTGTTTCAGAAAGTGAGGTGACATCCCATTTCCTCTGGACAGGGATGCAGGTTTGGCTCATTGATTCTTCACAACTTTCCTGGTGTTTCATGCACCTACAACTAAGGTTTTCTTTCCTCTTGAGAGCAAATGTTCATCAACACAGAGCAAAGAAGGTATGAACGGTAGCAAGGGTGAGAAACTGTTAGAAGGATCAGAGGCAGGAGGGAAGGTTCAGAACATTAGGTTTACATCTGTTAGGAGGAGATGAATATGCGCATTTTTGAGTTAGACTAAGGAGCTGTATGCTGCAAGATGGGAAGGGGAATGAGTTGAAAACAAGCACCGAAAATTATGAAAGGGTCATGTATTGAAGGGATGCTAGAGAAATGTATTTATGGAGAAGGCACTGGTTTGTGGCACCTACGTGCAGCACTGCCAAGGCCAAAGATCATGAAAAAAGTCAAAACTGCAAATGCATTAAAGGCACTAAAAGGAAGAAACAGGGCTGGAGACTGAAACAAAAATGTAAAGAAAAGCTAGGCATGTGGCTTGTATCAGCCCTCACAGTTCTCAGTACTTAATCTGCTATTCTTAGGAAGCCTGACATTCACCTAGCCACAGTGGGGTCACAGGTTTGAGAAATAAAGTGGATGTGGTGCACACAGGTATAAGAGGGAAGAGAGGATGAGGTGATTCACTTCAGGCACCAGAAGTGACACCAGGGAAGGAAGCACCTTGCAAAGACCCTACTGTGACCTTGCAAAGACCCTCAGAGTCCTCCATAGAAAGTAAAAAGAGATGGTGAACTAGCAATTTCAGTATAAGCCCGGAGGCTGCAGTCACTCATTACAGCCTGCTGTTTTGTAACATTTTGAGACAGTCAGATAAGGACTTGGTCCACTTCTCATTGAAGCAAATAGCAACGCTGCCATTGACTTAATTGAAGAAAACCCTGAGGCACTCCCTTCTGTGAAACCATCTCTCTCAAGTCTACATATTTTTAATGCACTAATTCTTGTGGTGCTGAACACAAAGTTGCACAAAACAAATATGCCATCTATGGGATCATCCTCTGCCTCTCCTTTCTGTATAGCCTGAAAAATTTGGAGTTCCTGCATGTTTTACTTAGGCTTTGGGAGAAAGTGAATGGAAAAGATAGATCTCCACTGGAAACAGAGACATCCTTTGTCAACCTGACTTCCCACATTCCTTCCACTGTTGTTTTCTCACCCTTTCTGTCTTCTGACTGCTTCTGATACTGAGGTTTTCTGCCTGGTACTCCTTCCTTTCTCTTGACCTTTTCTTTTTCATCCCTAGTTTTCTCTGTATTTTGATAGCAGCTGTGGTTTCAGTTAATCATGTATCAAAAATCCAACTCCTTTCACATAATATATTGAAACACTCTCTTGATCAGTGATAATCCATTCAAACCCATCTTGCTTCTTCGACAGCGTTCTAGTCCTCTTTGTTAAGACAAGGCATTTTTTTGCTTGTTTGCTTGATTTCTGTTGGCAGGGTCCCTTCTGCCTTTGAAAACAGAAGCCTTAAAATACAGAACCTGCTATACAGAACCTGTATACATTTATAACTATGTATATAGAACCACTGAAGAAGGCTACAGAAAGAATTTTTTTCTCCTTTAATGGTTGGATGTATGAGACTTCCCTCTAGACTAGAGAATGGTGACCGAAAGGCTACTGCAATATCTTGCTGGAGACTATCACATGGAACATCCTCCTAGTCTACGAAGCCACCCTAGGCTGTCTGAAGTGAGCTGAAGAAATTGCAGAAATCCCAAGATGGGAACTGGCTAAAAACACAGGACATCAGGAAAGCATTTCAAGAGACCTGGATGTGGGTTTTACTGGATTTAGAAATTGTCACAACAGACTGACCAGAACATGTTTTCCCATACATTTTTTTCCTCAGTTTAGTTACCTAATGGGACAGTTGTTTTGATTTCATTTCAGTTTAGGACTAGAAAATTAAGGCAGTTCACAGAACAACTACAGTTTCTCAGGACACCTGAATTGCAACTGGGAAAGGTGACTTGCCAAGGTAACAACAGAGCTTATTTTCCAATGAGTCCTTAGACTCTGCCAGTAAAAATGCCAACTAAAACCAGTGTTTGCAGAAACAGACTGCTGGTAGGAACTATTCAGACTATCACAACCTGTTGGCACAGGTGTCCATGCTACCAGCACAAAGTGGGAACTTTCAGTTGCTACACACCTGGGAAGATCTGGACAACCAACCTGACATTTAAATACTCTATAACCCATCCTTGTTCTTATTCCCCTAAAACATTCTGTCTCCTTGGCAGGAGGGTGGCCCAATATTTTTCACCAGGCAGGTGTATCCAGACGGCCATTCTCCTCTATATCTTGCATATTTTTTTCTCTCTCTTATACACACAGAGAAAAGTTGAGACCCAGTTCAGCCTCTCCTGTCACAGACAGTATAATGGAGAGAGGTAGCTCTTGGGTAATGAGAGAGAGAACGGTGAACACAGGCAGCAAAGACTCAAATAGAAGAGGCAACAGAAAACAAATGTCTCTATTACTGATTAATAACTCTGGCGAGTCCAACATCACCACATAACATTCAAAAAAAGAGATCATGACCGAGAGGGGGCAATCATTCGTTTGGACAGCTGGTGGCAATGAAAGAACAGGCAAGATAGTGATGGGATGAAGAAATACCAGATTCTGTTGTGGAATCATGCTGGTTTGGCACATTGGCTGGTAAAGGACTCAGCCCAAGAATTCTTTGCATCTGCCTTTCATTTTACAAAGATCTGCCTGCACAAGCACGCATGAGAGGGGAAGGTGATGGACCTATGCTTGTAAAACCAATGCAGATGATAGTATCACTGTTACCCATTCTCTTCAGGGACTTCTACTGCTGCCCAATTCCATTTTTCTCCTCTATAAAAATATCAGAAATGTATTGGCACTTAATAATATGATTTTGTCCTTTACTGCCAGATGGATGTTCAAGTCTGATCTTATGCATTTAAGTTCTTTGACTTGTTAATAAGGAGAGAAATGGCCTTGGTATGCTGGTGAAACATTGCCTCCTCATTTCCCCTGAATCAATCCCTTCAAAAGCCCCTTACTGTGCTACTAGAACACTTTGATCTAGTTTCCATCATGGAAACATGGTGGAATGAATCCCATGACTGGAGTGTGGCTATCGATGGCTATAGGCTGTTCAGACAGGGGAGACCAGGTAGGATGGATGAAGATGTTGCCCTCTATCTTAGGAAAGGGATAGAACGTGAAGAGCTGTCATTGAAGAGTAGCCACAAACAGGTTGAAAGCTTGTGGACCAAAATTAAAGGAAGAAGAACCAACGGGAACCTTGTGGTCAGTGTATACTACAGGCCACCCGTTCAAGGAGAGACAACCGATGAAGTCTTCTTCCTCCAGCTACAGAAAGCTTCACACTTGCAAGCTCTCATCCTACTCGGGGACTTCAACCACCCTGACATATGCTGGAAAAGTAGCATGGCAAGCTGTAGGCAATCCAGAAGACTCCTAGAGTGCACTGAAGATAATTTCTTAGTCCAGCTGATAGAGAACCTCACCCAAGGAGATGCAATACTGGACCTGACGGTCATTACTACAAGCAAACTCATCAGTGTTATTAGGATTGGAGGCAGCCTGGGCTGCAGCGATCATGCACTGGTGGAGTTCAAGGTCCAGAAGGATATGGGACAGGTAAGGAGAACAGTCAGGACCCTAAATTTTAGGAAAGCAGACTTCCAACTCTTCAGGGAGCTACTTGCAAGGATCCCCTGGGACATGGTAGTCGGGGACAAAGAAGCAGAATTAAGCCAGCAAATATTTAAGGATGCTTTCCATAAAGCACAAGATTGCTCAGACCCTGTATGTAGAAAATCAGGGAAGGGAAGAGACCAACGTGGCTGAGTCAAGACCTGCTGGTTAAACTAAAGAAGAGGGAACTGCACAGGCAGTGCAAGCAGGGACAGGTAACCTGGGACGTGTATATGGATGCTGCCCGGTTGTGTAGAGATGAGGTCAGGAAGGCCAAGGCACAGCTGAAGATGAACTTGGCAAGGGAAGTAAAGACTAACAAGAAGGGCTTCTAGAGGTGTGTTACTCAAAAGAGGAAAGTTGAAGAGAACATATCCCCACTGATGGTTGGGAATGGTGACATCGTATCAAAAGATGAAGAGAAGGCTGAAATACTTAACAACTTTTTTTGCCTCAGTCTTCACTGATAACCACTTTCCCCCATGGGTAATGGGACAGCAAGATGGTGACCTGGGGGTAAACCCCCTACCACAGTAGAAGAGGATCAGGTTCGTGATCGCCTAAGGAACCTTAACATTTATTAGTCTATGGGACCTTATGAAATACATACTAGACCCCCAAGAGAAATAGCCAATATCGTTGCCAAGCCACTGGCCATGGTATCTGAAAAGTCATGGAAATCAGAAGTCCCTGGTGACTGGAATAAAGGTAACATTGTGCCCATTCTTAAAAAGGGTAGAAAAGCCAATCCCTGTGAACTATCAGCCTGTCAGCCTCACCTCTGTGCTTGGGAAGATCATGGAACAGATCCTCCTAGAAGCTATGGTAAAGCACATGGAGGACATGGAGGTGATTAATGGCAGCCAGCATGGCTTCACCGGGGCAAATTCTATATGACCAACTTAGTGGCTTTCTATAATGGAGTAACTGAAGCAGGGGACATGGGTAAACTGACGGATGTGATCTACCTAGAATTCTGTAAAGCCTTTGACACGGTGCCCCGACAACATCCTTCTCTCTAGATTGGAGAGATACAGGTTTGATGGGTGGGCCATTCAATAGATAATGGTTGAATGGTTGTATTCAAAGAGTAGTGGTCAATGGCTCAAAGTCCAGATGGAGATCCACGGCAAGTGGTGTCCCTCAGGGGTCCGTAATGGGACTAGTGCTGTTTAGTATCTTCTTCAATGATATGGACAGTGAGATTGAGTGCACCCTCAGCAAGTCTGCAGATGACACCAAGTTGAGTACTGCAGTTGTCACACCAGAGGGACGGGATGTCATCCAGAGGGTCCTGGACAGGCTGGAGAAGTGGGTCTGTGACAACCTCATGAGGTTCAACAAGGCCAACTGCAAGGTCCTAAACTTGGGTCAGGGCAATCCCTGATTTCAGGATGGGGGATGACGTGATTGAGAGCTGCCCTGCAGAGAAGGGCTTCGGGGTACTGGTTGATGAGAGGTTTGACATGAGCAATGTGTACTTGCAGACCACAAGACCAACTGTACCCTGGGCTGCATCAAAAGAAGCATGGCCAGCAGATCAAGGGAGGTGATTCTGGCCCTCTGTTCCTCTCTTGTGAGACCACATCTGGAGTATTGTGCCCAGTTCTGGAATCCTCAACATAAGAAAGATATGGGACTGTTGGAACAGGTCTAAAGGAGGACTACAAAGATGATCAGAGGGTTGGAGAACCTTCCATATGAGGACAGTCTGGGAGAGTTGGGTTTGTTCAGTCTGGAGAAGAGAAGACTCCGAGGAGATCTTATAGTGACCTTCCAGTACCTGAAAGGGGCCCCCAAGAAAGCTGGAGAGGGACTATTCATAAAGGCTTGTCGTGACAGGACAAGGGCAAATGTGTATAGACTGGAGAGAGGCAGATTTAGGCTTGATATAAGGAAGAATTTCTTCACCATGAGGGTGGTGAGACACTGGCACAGGTTGCTCAGGGAAGCAGTGGCTGCTCCATCACTGGAGTTGTTCAAGGCCAGGTTGGATGGGGCCTTGGACAGCCGGGTCTAGTGGGAGGTGTCCCTGCCCATGGCAGAGGGGTTGGAACTAGATGACCTTTAAGGACTTTTCCAACCTAAACTATTCTATGGTTCTATGATTCTAAAGCATTTACTTAATATTTTGATTTAACGTTCAGATATTTGATTTAATATTGAGGCCATCTCAAATTTAGCTTAGTATAGCCAAGCAAATATTCACATGCAGTATCCTGAAGCACTGCTTGCCACAAATAAAGTACTGTGATCTTAATTAAGAGAGAAGTTATCTGTGTTTTCTCTATTAGATATTTATAGAATCATAGAATGGTTTGGGTTGGAAGGGACCTTAAAGATCAATACTATTACAGAGAAAGAGGAACAGATCTTGTATTGGACAGTAAAAATCTAGCCATAGGTATCCAAGCATGATCTGAAAAGTTCAAGATTCATCTGGAATCTTTATTTCATCTGGATTCATCTTTAGTACTAAGTTGCCAGTTTTGTTGTTACCTTCTTCTACAGAGCAAAAATATGAGTAATTAATTGGAAAAGAAATATCTTCCCAACACAACACTAGAATGAAGAGATATGACAGCATCAAGAGAGTCAGCCATCCATTTGGACAGCAAGGGGTGCCAGTGGAATAAGCAAGTATAACTGGAAAACCTGGCTTGAACTCTTCGGCAAATCACTTATCTTACTTATTGTGGTCTGCTCATTATGAATTAATAACTGATCTTTCAGGTGTTTCATTTTCCTTTTATCTCTCATTTAGCCAGCCCAGTTTTTCCAAAATGCTAATAAAAAAATTACCATTCTAACTACCTCACAGTGTAAAAGTGGTGAGAAGAACCTTTCAGCTGGGAAGGCATTTTTTTCTGCAGGTTTCAGCATCACTGGTCCTGTCATCAGTTATGACTTTATGAATTCAAATCACCAACATCCTCTTCCATCAAACATCTACTTTACGAGAAGCAGAATTCCTCTAATTAATGCCAATATGGATCAGGATAACTTCCAAGAGCACCAAACCCAGCCACTTGGTGCTGCTAGTAACACCAATAGTCTCTAAATTAGCACTCAGAAAGCTACATGCTGCAAGTGCAACCCAAATGTGATGTAATGTAACCAGTTTTAAACTAAAAAATGTCTCCTAATGTCTCAAGTAGTCTGGGATGCTACTGACATGGGTTTGCACCTATATGACTCAAGCTATGATTGCAAGAAGCTGTGAAGAGAAGTCTCTACTGCAGTGTCATTACTCTGTGTGCATGGACAATGACTGACAATGTGGGATAGGTCAGATGGCTCTTAATAGGATGCTATGTCAAATCCTAAATACTGGAAGCAAGAGATTGAGTGTGATACATTGGAAAGATAGGAAAGGCAACTGGATTTGCTGTACTTCTGCTTTGATTAGATAGTTTTGGTGATAGCCAATGTTACACACAAGGATCCGTAAAGCTTTTGGTTCACCTCTGGTGTCAGGAATCAAGGTTTTGGATTGTAAGCAGCAATACAGTATGTTTAATTAAAAACATGAGGTGTTCTGGCCATCCTGTTGTCACAGGGTTATGGTCTCAGGCTTTGCAGGAATGTATGTTTGTGCAGTGACAAACATGATAGCATGATTTCACCACACTAGTTATATGTACTAACGTTTTCCTTCTCTTATCCTCACCCAGGTCCATGTAAGTGTCACTGATGTAACTGAAGACTTTCCTGAGAGTCATGAGGGATGAAAAGCAGCAAGTAAAGATTGTCTTGGAAATAAAATTCAGCCCTAGACAGCCACAGCGCAGAGATTGCGAAGTTTACAGGCACCCTGGTAAATGTTGTTCAGAAGGTAAAGTCAAGAATAATGCAGGCTTTTGAGAGCCTTCTGCCAGCAGCCAGCACCCTGGCGAAACATACTTACTAAGGACTCCAAAAAAAAGGGGATGGCTGGAAAGGGGAGCTATTAATGGCTACCCATCAGCTTTACTACTGAGTCAACCACTCACAGAATTTTTCAACTTGAAATCGTTGAAGTCTGTGAAGACAGACTCCTGAACAAGGACCACTGACACGGCACTGTGAGCTTTTATGTGGTGAATATCAATGGATCCAGCTCCAATGTGCTCAATCTACAATGACACTTCCTTTCTGATTCTCAGCTTTGAGGTTGAAACTGGAGGGCTTTCCAATTTGTGTATTATTTTGACTTTTTTTTTAATGTAAAGGCTCTGCAGAACCTATGAGAAACTCATTGTTAATTATACAACTTATTCTTCAGTGAGATAGACAGAAATACATGATTAGATGGTAGTAAACAATTCTCTCAAACCTACCTCAAAAGAAACAGAATACAGCTCATTCTTTTATAGTCATGTTGATTTCATAAATCTTAATGGCAGCACATAAAACTTATTTGTCACTAAACTGATTTGGCTCTGAATAGATTAGCTAAGTTGGAAACTATCACTCCCATAGGCAGTTTTCAGATTACAGCTGCATTTTAAATATAAAGGTTTTAATTTTTATAAAGTAACTCTAATCTTATAAACAGATATGAAAGACTTCATGGAAACCAGTTCAGTCTTTCTGAAAACAGAATGGCCCATTCACCTACTGAAATGAGTGGAAATATAAAGTGAAATATTCCACCCCAATGTGCTTATCAGCTTTATTATAAGCCAAATTATTTTCTTCTGCTGTGAAATATTAAGAGTTGGCAGTTTCCTAGTGTGCACAGGTAGGGTTAATACAGCAGCTCTTATGTCATTTGGATATTGGCAGCTCCTCTGACATACTTCAACTGTTCAACATTAACTAATTTTTCACTGCCAATGGCTATATGCAAAATAATTTCTCAGATTGATGACCACTGCAAGCAGAAGATGAGATAGCATTTAAATAAATTTGCCTTGCTGTTAACTATGACATTCAATAGTTTATAGTGGGTGAAAAGATATTCCTCATTCCCACCAGAGCTTTCACACGGCTGAGCCAGGCACAAATCGTCTGATTAGCTCTTCCTGCTCCAGTGTCAACTTTCTGGCAAAAATTGAACAACTTGTGCTCACTTTCAGAATATAGAACAATGATGAGGTCAAAAAGACACATAATATAGTTGTTCCTACTCTATTTGTTGCCACTAGGTGAACATTATGGCAACTTCACAAAGGGTTTCCCTCTCCTCAGAGTCATAGAGGACAGTTTTCTCAGAACAGGCTAAATGCTGGCATAATTCCCTTCCATTCCCCTGTCTTGTAGGTCAGCTCTCTGGCACATGAAATAGCTCTTCATTCATACAGAGAGACGGAATTCAGTGTGGGGCAGTCACCACTGCTTATGTTGTGCATATGTGTGATTTAAAGGCAGGAGCTCCATTAAACCCCTATAATCTATCCTTTATCTTCTCTGGATCTGTCTGTGTGCTCTGCCTGTGCTGTAGCTGCCACAAAATAGCCTCCCTGCTGACCTTCACTGTGTCCTCTTTGTCCCTTGTTGGATTGATGCTGACCCTGTGACAGATGAAGGACCTGCCTGAGCTGAGAGTGAGCAGTAATATTCCTTATATAGAGAACGCAGAGTATTGGCTGGTTATCTGTATAGATTGGTTAACTTGCAAGCAATTAGCAGAATCAGCATTTCAGTATTTTCATATGATGTGAATGCCAGATTCAGGCAAGATACAAAGGCCTGAGGAAGAAGAGGGACTTGCTGTTTGATGTCTTCAAGAAGAAGCTGGAGGTCTGCCTAAAACTTGAATGACTTCATAAGGAGAAGAAAACAGTATGGCCCAGAAAACTAAAATAAGAAATCAGATGAGCTTTCAGAGCAAATGAAGAACTCCCACCAGCAAAGGTACAACATAAGGGAAAGATACCATCTGAAATACAGGAAATGGGCCAAATTCTGCCTCAGTCATGCACACATAAACCTACAACATGACAAATTTCCTTTGTTGCTACAGGCTCTACGGCAACTCCAGAACAACTTTCCTCTCTTTACAAAGAGATGATGCAGGAGTTACAGGTCCAGCTGGACAGCAGTACTAGCTCAGTGACCACTTCCTCAACAGCTTGTGTTCCCTTTCACAGAGGTATCTGAACTTAACCTAGACACTAGAATGGAAATCTAACAAGAATAGAGTTCTCTTGCACAGAACCTTTCTGGACAAGATATAGGTAATAGGACAAAAAACTCTCTTACAGTATTTGGGAATTTACACTATTGTATTTGGGAGATTCACTAAGGGTGCAGATAAAGAAAGAAAGAATACAGTCTGTGTCTGTGTAAGGGGAGGCAAGACAAGTTAACCAAAATTCATGAAACCTCTAGCAAGTTGAGTTGCATGTTTTGCAGGAAACTTTTTTTTCCCTAATTCCTAGCAAAATTCTGAATCTCCAGTAGGTTCCCTGCTCCTCCAGCTAGAGACACAGCATCCTTCCCCAAGACCAGACTGGAGTCATGACAATTTACACTAGCTACATGTCCAACAGATAATATGCAGCGTGTCTTATGGAAGATTGAAGAGGATCTTTCTCCAGGGACAGCCAGGGAAGAAGGGAGTGGATGCAAAACGGAACTAAATAACATCAATCCTGTCTCAATAAATAGCAGGAAACTGAGAGAGATAGCAGCTAGCAAGGCAGCATTCAGCTTCACTGCAGAAAAGAGACTGAAGAATTGTGAATCAAAGGCAGTAAGTGAAAAACAGAGAAAAAAAACAAAACAGGAAAGAAAAAGAAAACCACTCGCTTGGGTTACAGTGAAGGAGGGAGTCATTAGTGCAACACCACACACTTGTGCTATGAAGGGGAAAGCGGTGGTGGAGCCTGTGCATCTGTGCATGGATGGGGAGGAACAGAATAAGGGGTATATGCTTGTGTCCACCAGGTTAGTGAAAGACACAGTGGGCTGTTACGGGGTAGGTAGTCTTGAAAAGAGCATGGGAAAGCAGGGATAGGGAAGGGGAACAGGTGGAAGGGACAGGACGGCGCGTTATTATGTTGCTTAGCAGGGGCCGGGTAAGGAGAAAAGGCAGAAGGGAAGGAATTTCTTACCACATTTGGAAAGTCTGCCAGTCATCAACTCCATACAGTTAGTGGTGTCTGGATCATAGAATGGAAAGAGGAGGGAGGGAGGGAAAAACATAAAAAAAGGTTTCCATACCTCTGTGCATAAAGTAGTAACTTAGCACATTATTACCTGAAGCAGGAAACATATACACATCTTGGTCTTAGCACAACCCAGGCCAAATTCTGCCACCCACTGTATGCCAGTGCAAACCTCGCCCTGTGACTAAGAATGGATGCTGCTCCTGTCTCGCTGCTTCCACTTACCTCATTATCATAGTATTTATGAGATACGAGTATTTATAAGTATTTATGAAATGTGGGAAAATTTCTGCCACCACTTTAGCAAACTAAAAGCCTTGAATACATTGTTTCACCTGGCCAGATTTGCAATTTAGCCTGCAACAGCCAGGAAAAGACCAGCCAGCTGATACATGTACATCAAAAGCCTGGTGAGAGGAAGGAAATGCAGCTTTTTCTATTGGACATGGAATGAGAAGGCTACTTATACAGCTCAAAACCATCTTTTAGACCTTAAAGGATAAAGTCCATGTCCTCAACATAACTCTACCTCTCTCATTGATGTGTAGTCTCTTACTTCTCTTGCTTTCAATGTCACTATTCACAGACAATAGAATTACTTCTGGAAAGGATGGCAGAATCTGGCCTGGAGACATTACTGTCCAGTTTGGGTATAGCTCCCATTGCCACAGCCCCTGAGTGCTTCTTACTCAGGTGCAATAAGCAGAAGGAGCTCTATATGTCAGCTTTAGAGAAGAAAGGACCAGCTCTACTGGACACTTCCACGTGGAATCTGCTGGCAAGCCAAAACTGCTGCTGTCAGCCAGGATTCCCTTGCGTTTGGGGTCTAAATCATTATGTCCATAATGCTGGGCAATGTGGAGCACCCACTTGCTGCTGAGCAAGTGGCTCAAAGTTAAAGCACTCAGCTCAGTGTCAGATATTCTCTTGCCTGGCCTCTCGATGAACATTCCAGTACTTAAGAAATAGGTTTCTTGGAAACAGGCACACATAACTGAAAATTCCTAACTGCTAGGAAGTTCTAGTAACTCCCTATCTGCTGAAAAGTCTGCAGGAGAGAGAGGGGAGGAAAGGCAAGTAAAACTTATTGGCATTCCTCCCCTTAAATTACAAGAAAAGTAATTTCAAAAAAGGAGAAAGGGGTGCTGGATATGCTTCAGTAACCTGGATCCACGCTAGAAGAACCTGGATATGTATGTTTTTTGATGCAGGCAGGCTTGTGCTGCATAGATCATCTGGGAAAGCCTGAACAAGAGAGGGGAGTTGCAGCAGAGAGGTCAGGCACTTGGTCCAGTGACACTGGTCAAAGCAGCTACGCAGTATTTCTGTGCTCTCCATCCCCTGGGTTAGAGGTGGGGTGGCAGAGGTCAGTGGGTGATGATACCCATGGAAGGTCTCTCAGAAAGGCACAAGACTGAGAGAAAGAGAAGGAGGTAAAAGAGAAGAGAGGATTCAAGAACTGGAAAAAGGCATCAGAGCTGTCAGAAAGGCCAGGAGTTTACTGGTTCTTTGTCTTGTCTCACTGAGTGAAGGCAGATTAAATTCCCAAAATACATTTCTTCCTGAAGATGCCTAACAAGTTTAAGAAGTGCCTACAGCTGCTGATTAAGACAACGACCAGAAGTCACAATCACAAGTTTGTATCACTTATTTTCTTTAATAACTTCATAGTATAGAATCATAATATCATAGAATAGTGTGGGTTGGAAGATCATCTAGTTCCAACACCCCTGCCATTGGCAGGGACACCACTCACTGTATCAGGTTGCTCAAAGCCTCATCCAACCTGATCTTGAACATCTGCAGGGATGAGGCATTCACGACATCTCCATGCAACCTGAGTCCTCATCACCCTCACATTAAAAAATTCTCCCTAGTATCTAATTTAAATCTTCTCTCTTTCAGCTCAAAAACATTACCCCTAGTCCTGTTCCTGTACTCCCTGATAATGAATCCCTCCTGAGCTATTCTATATGCCCCTTTTAAGTACTGGAAGGCTGTGATAAGGTCTCCGCAGAACCTTCTCTTCTATAGGCTAAATAAGCCCAAGTCTCTCAGCCTGTCCTCATATGGGAGGTGCTCCAGACCTCTGATCATCTTTGTAACCCTCCTCTGGACTTGCTCTTACAGATCCTTGTTGTTCCTGTGCTGATCTTTCCAGAACTGAATGTAGTACTTGGAGAAGTTTGTTGTCTCATGCCTTTTATTTGTTCCTGTCCAGTACCACCCACCCCATGCCCCCCCCTTCCCCCCTCCCCCAAGTCAAATTCACCTTGTTTTAATGCAGTGTAGTAGAGATCTACAGTGGCGGAGCTCAGAGCTCTCATCAATGATTAGCAGAATTCATGCTTTGTGAGAAACACATAAGAGCAACGCAAGTCTCAAATATGACCTAGAGATCATTTCTGACTCCCATCCTCCCATCTCCTTCACCTGGAATTTTCCCTTCAAGTGTATCCAGACTAACTGGCCACACAGTAACTAGCAGTCTGGAAACAGAAAAGCTAGTACTTGGATTGTCTTAGAGGAAGTAAATGTTGCAATGGTTTACTAAGATTCTCCTGAAATTGGTATTACTGTTTCCTTGTTAATTTTAACAAATTAAAAATAATGTCTCCTGAAATTAAAACTTAAAAAATACTTTTTTTCTAAGTAATCTGCAGTCAGCATAGCTCTTTCTAGTATTTCATTTAAAGCCAATTGTGTAACAGGGCTACATACATTAATTGTGTGATTAGAATACAAACTGGCAGATCTGCAACAGGAAAAAAGGATTGTAACACAGGCTTCTTGACAGCATAACATCTTGGACTCTGTACCCCATATTGCTCCTAAAACCCTAAATTTGCAGGTTATAGAATTAGTTTTGATGGATAGGAAAAAAAACAAACCCTATTTTGAAACATAAGACCATGGGAAAATGTTGAAGTAACACTAGAAAAACCTCTGATTTGTCTTACTTAAAACATTTATGCACAGCTATAATTTCCATTCCCTATATTGCCATGGCCAGTCCCAGGAACTGCACAGGAATTAATTTTTATTTTTAATCTCTTTCCAAGACACCATCAGATTGGTTTTCCCCCATACCTAAGGCATAGTAAACATGAGCACACCAGAAGCAGCAGCTCCTATCACATCTCTTGGAAGACTAACAGAGTTAATAAGCCTTAAGCTTCTCTATTATAATAATTACTTTAATATGTCTTTCATTTCCATCATATTGTAATATCTACTTTAGTAAATATTAAATATATATGATATATGATAAAATATTTCATCATTTTAAAGTAGAATTTTCTCTCTAATTAGATTCTCGGCAGTCAGCTTCTGCTGACAGATAGTAATTCACAACCCAGTGACTGCGGGATCCAGGTGTTATGTGAGGTGAATAAAAGCAGGGTCCAGCCTTTAGCTGTCTAATAAGTGTTGATGTGTCATGTAACTGCATTTTTAATGTGTGCTTCTTTTTAATTGAAATACAGTGGCAGTGTCAGTTCTCAGTCCTTATGGTGATAAGGTAATTCCTCATTTCATAGAGGTTTCTGGCACTCAGTCACACTTTGGATTTGACCAAGACTCTTTAATAAATGACATCCAGATCAGTTCATTAAGTGATGACAAATGCTTTGGTTAAAAGAAGACCTTACTTCAAAAGGCCAAACAAGCTCTGAATCCATTAAAAAATGTTAGCTTTCTGCTGAATTTTCTTTCCTGATTTTCTTTTTTCTTTAATTTCTGTGTTTCTATCCTACATAAATTTGACAACCAAGATGCCTAGTTTGTAATGTGTCTGATACCTCTGAGACTGAGAGTTGTCCCAGCCCAGGAAATCTTACCCAAACAGCTGTTCCTCTGAGATCTCCAAATACAATGCTTGATCCTCAAAAGCACTGAGCATCTCTTGCCAGATGCTCATGGTCCTCAATAAACATTTCCATTAAGGAAGATGATGTCAAAGGTGTCACCACCTCCTTTGGTCTGTCCAAGGCAGTTAAAGTTTAGACTGGAATTCCCTAGTGTTTAGGAGCTTATTTAAAATGCATTGGTCTCCTATCAAAACTCTGGAGAGGTTGGACTTCATTCTGCATGTCCTACTTCAGGACCACTCAGTGAATTTTAATGAGATCTATTCAGTAATAATACTAAAGCTGTTTAGCAAAAACACAGTGTTCTGCCAAACCAACTAGCCATTACATGGCACCTTTTGCAGGTAGGAATTAAGATAGCAAGGTGAACTGATTGCCCCAGATCCTACAAAAGTGGTAAAACTAAAAGGATCACATAAGAATGCAGGAAATGAGATAAACCTTGGACCTCAATGAGCCCTGGATAAAACTGACTTGTGGTCCAAGTCCAAACTGGCATTTGCACAGCACTGTTCTAAGTCTGCAGCTGGAAGTTTACCTTGCAAAGCATATCATTTGCTCTTTGTTCCATTTTTTGTCTTGATGAGAAGATCCCTAGCACATTTGGAAATTCTAAGTTTCTTACTTTTTGTAGCAAATTAGCCAACCTACATCTCTTGTGAGCCATAAAGACAAATACCCAGAATTCACAGATCAGTACACTAGCAAAGTTTGCTGAGTGACATGAACACATTTTGCTTTTTTGAGATGTACACCAGCACAATAACAGAGTTTGGGTGCACATACAGAAGATGCACACAATGAACAAGAATTTGCACTGGATATGAAGCTGGATATGGTCTCTAAACACTTGTTTATGCTGATGAAAGGCATTTCCAGCAGTAATGCTGAAATGTTCTTTACTTTGAGATGTCAATGGCTAAAATCTGACATGAAGCCAATAAATATAATAATGAAAAAGAAAACCTATTACGAAGTAGTTATAAAGGCTATTTCAGTACCGCTGATTGCCCAGAGCATGGGAAAATGGGGGGGGGGGGGAAAAGGATATGCAACTCTCCATGCTTAAACCCAAAGAGGAAGAAAATAAAAATTGATACCTTGTGAATGATCACAGATGGTTTTTGCATGTCCCTATTCACCAGTTGTTTCTACTACTTTTCTGTGCAAGGCATTGGAGGAAAACAGATTATGATTTAATGGAAAGAGTACTGGGTTGAAACAAAGGCACAAAGGCAATCCTTTTATTCCATCAAAGGGCAGTCCTGTCCAGGGATTACCTAAGTAGAGATTCTGAGTACAAGGCTCCAGGACGGAGCCATGCATGGATGAGAGTCAAGGCCAGCTGCTCTTACAGACAGGAATACTCACTCTTGATCCAAAACTGACTGTCCTTTCACTTCCTCACTGGATTTAATGGTTTTTGTGAAACCAGTAACAAGAACGGATATTCTGGTTCAGGTCAAAGGCCAAATCCATCTGGTATTCCATCTCCATTGTCAGGCACACATAGATAAGGAGTGTAACAGCAGGTCAAGCATACAGAACACTTCCTCCTAACACTACCTCGCTCTCCCACCACTTTCAGGTCACAGATTTCCTGACTCTGCTGTGGTTTCTCTTTTTAGCAATCCTCATGAAGGCTTCTCTTCCAGGGAGTTGTCCAGCCTCCCTCAGAGTAAGAAGTAATCAGAGGAAGATGAGTATCTGCAAGCTCCTCAAGTTTAGAGCCTGCTTCAACAAGGAGATCCACAGGTCTTACAATACATGAAGTACTTTTTTTGGTACATGGTTTCCACTAGTTTCATAGAATGGCCTCTAGTTCTTTCATTGGGAATGAAAAATGAACAGTCAATCCCTAGCTATTTGTTCTATGTCAGTCATGAGCCTGTGGACCCAGTATTGTCTCAGCAATTATACCAGAGAGAATTTAATGTCCTGAAACGTTAAGGGAGAAGGCTGATCTGTTGCACTAAATTTGGGGAGCTGGACAGTGGATTTCAGAAGTATTACATTAGCTTTTAGGATAGATTTCATTTATTTACACACTTATTCATGTGAGGGAGGGAAGCTATTTTCTTGCTTCAGAGTATGTCAGAAGAAATAACCACAGCCAGACTTACAAAGGAAAAAATGGAAGTGAATGGAGGGATATCCAGGGGAAGGGAGATTTTAAGGTGCTCAAGTGTGACACAGAAACGTATCTGCCTAGATCAGATACATATCAGGCTCACATACACACACAAAGAAATGCATGGGCAACACAACATCTACAAACATTGTTGTGAGCTGGAGGAAACAAGAAAGAGAAAAGTGTGTTCTGAAACCCAGGCAAGCTAGCTTAGTGGGCCGGCATGCTGCATAACAGATCAAAGAGGGGCAGGAGAGAAAATGACTGTCAGTGCCATATACTTATCAGGTTTTGCTGTTCTGCTTTATACTGTATTCATTTAATCTTTCCCTTCTGCAAGTCTCACTTTATGTGGATGCGCCTTTCACAGACGGTATTCATTATCCCACCTGTAATGGCATCTGAATGAAAAGGCAGGGGAGACAACCACACAGACAATACGTCTGTCCACAATGGACTAGGAAAATCTCCAGTGCTGGGTCAGTACCGCTGGTCAGAGCCAGCAGTATCCTCAAAGCCATGGAGGAGAAGAATCAAAGTGAACTGTGAACTCTTTCTGTTGCAGCGGTGGACTGCCTACAGAGAATCCTTAAGCCGTGAACCCAAATAGAAGTCCAACCACCACAATGCCTGTGAGATGTTCAGAGCTGGCAATATGGGAGAGGAAATAAAACAGAGAAGAATTTGCCTTGTTTCTAATAAGAAATGCCAAGTAATTCCATGGCAATTTCTAAGAAGCTCTTGCATGCATCTTCCCAAGCACAGCCACCAAGGGAAGCAAGGTGCTGAATATAGGTCCCTGTATTTCCCCTTACTTCATATCCCCCTGGCTGGGGATGTGAACCACAGGGCTTCTCTACTCTGATGCACAGGTTCTCTCTTCTTGGTAACAATCTTTTTTTTTTTTTAATCCCTTTCCTTTTCTCTTTTCCTTTTATTCTGTTCCAACCTAACTTTTTCAGGTTAGATTATCTGCCTCTTTTTCAAGACTTGTGTACTCCTGATCAGGTCAGGTGATACAATACAGGATACTTTGGCACTCTCTCTCTTGTGAGTTGTCTTGCTTTTAAAACTCTGTGGCTGAGGGAAGCCTTATTTTTAAGTTTCAAGAGACCGTTTATTTTGGTTTTGCTCCGTGTGGAGTTATCTGTTCAGCTTTTGTGTTAAAGATCAGGCTGGGTTTTCCCTGCTAAAACAACATGCTCTCACGTAGCTTTAGGCAGCAGAAAGAGATTCTGTGTCTACAATATTATTTCTCTGTTCCAGAACCAGATCAAAATTCTAAGTTAGAAGACACATTTCTCACAGCACAGTTTGCCCTAAACATCTCCCTGAGCCTAAGTCAGATGAATGGTTTTTATTCCTGCTACAATATGACTTCCTTAGGGAGATATCCTACTTGATGCAAAAGTGTGCAACAGCATCCAGATCTTTCTAGAAAGCCTCAGCAGCAAGTGCATACTAGGGTGAAAAAGTTAAAGAGATATCGCTACGTTATTTATTTTTTAAACAGTTTTTTCCTCACCAGAAAGTAAGGGCATGCTTCTCTCCCCAAGAAACAAGGAATGCTTGAACACTGTTCACACAGCAGAGGTAATATGAACTATGCTTTTCTATCCAATTCCCCTCGCTCCCACTTGGCTCTAGCAATTCCCCAGAGGAAGAGCTGGCAGAAAATTCTGTCTGCTTCCTTGAGTTTAATTTAATTTCAGAAGTCCAAACAGCAAAAACCTGAATCAACCCTAGTTCTAGTATCCTCACCTTTCCTATTTCTTAACAGAATAACTCATGTGCTGGGCACTTTTGCAATCCAGCATGCAGAAGGTCAGGCAGTGCTGGAGGGCAAAAGCAAAGTGAAAAATAGTATTTCCTAAACTAAGCATACTTTTCTATCATTCAGTGAGCATAGAATCCTTTAGATTGAGTTATTTTATCTTCAGCCACACTGTTAGACCAGAAGGATGTAACATGTATGTGCAATGAGCCAAGGGCATCTGGGATTTAACTGCAAGATGCAATGCCGACTTCATTTCTCCACTTTTGCCTTGGCTGGTTCACACAAAGGTCAAGTATAGAATCTGGCTTTTTTGTATAATATTTAGTTACTAGCTTTTCATGATCATACAATGGGAAAATTCTTCCCACTCCTCCTGCCTTCTTCCTGTATCCTCTGCTCTCTGCCTTGTTCTTGTTCCTTCCCTGTATCTGTACGTTCTTTCTGCTTCTCCCATTCTTCCTTCCTTCCTTGAAGCACTTCTGATAACTAAACTTCCTTAATCTTTCAATTTTCACCTTCCTGCTTTGTTCTATCCTTTTAAAGGACAGAAGAGTTGAGGCTGATATTTCGTGTGTGTGTGTGAGACTACTAGTATTCAGAGAGAACATTTGCTACATAATGGTGGGATAAGGCCAGTTTCTGTATTATCAGTTCAGGCTGCCTGCAGAATCAGATTGATGTCATTGCACAGGGTCACACACATAAGGCTTTCTTTACCACTATGAGTAGTTGAAATTTACTTTAAAAATAGATAAAATATACCTTCTGCAGAACCGTAGTATATGATTTGTGCTATCATAGTATTGGGTCAAGAATTTGACCACACTACTGGAAACTATTAGCCACCTTCTGACCATCTGAAAATGCTGCTGTTAATGGCTAAGTTAAAAGCAGCTCTCAGTTTTGTTCTGTGATTGTCCATAGTTGGATGTTTCTAACGCCTGCCTGAAGGGTTTGAAAATGGGGTCTCTTCTACAGTATGTATCTATGCTGGAAGATTTTGGAGGTGGAGAAGATTTGGAAGATCTATTGATGATGCAGCTTTTGATGGAGAAGTGGGCAAATGGCTCTTTGGGCGGGAGAAGGGCAGAAGCTGTTCAGCTGGGGAATGCGCTGGGAGCACTAGAGTGGGAATGAGAGAAGGAGTAGGGTGGGTGCAAGGAGTTACTGCTCTGTCTGAATGGAGTTTGGTTTTTGCTGTTATCAGAGGGATGGTCTCCCTCAGCCTCCTGGTATGGAGAGGCACTTCACCTTCCTGTCCCTGCTGAAGGTGCTCAACAGTAGAAACTACTTACCTGATAACTGCTGCACTGAAGGCTGGTCATGTGTGCTTAACAACTGTGCCTGAATGGTTTCTACTACCCTCTTAAAACGACGGCTTGGACCTGTGAGGAGAGAAGAGGCATGAATGGCTGTGAGAGGAGCGGGAGCCAAATCCTCATGTAACACAAGCTGGAGGTGAAGGATCACAAGTAGCTTCCCACAAGTCTTGTCCCCAAGAGTGTACTGACAGTGTACCCTTCAGCCAAAGGCATGATGTTAAAGAATTAGTACGCAGTCCCCCAGCTTCAGAGAATGAGGTGTGCTGAACTTAACAGGAGAAAGGACGGCTTATGGGTTTCTTTTGGAAATACAGGAAAAACTTTGTTTTCATCCCTGCGAGGGCCATGTGGCCTACCAGAAGAAAAGAGTGCGTTTCACTCAGAAGCAAGAAACAGTGCCCAGCTGAGACACTGAGACCTCAAACTAAAAACAAGGATAGTACAGGGAGATACTTCAAATCTGATGCACCAAGCAGCCATTTTAGCACTAATCATGGTGGTGGCAACTTCACCTCTTTGTGAATCTCTTTCCTTCCCAGCGTTTCCATCACACCATTTTGCCTCCTGATATCCTCTTTGGCCCTGTCTGAAATTTCCCTTGAGATCAAGACAGTTATATTCTTTCATCTGGCTTGCACCCCTTTTACAGCTCTGCTATAGTTACCTGATAAAAGTGTGAAAGTGACAGAATAGATCCCATTCTCCTTCTGCGCCTCTCCCCCTTCTGTGTATGTTATGTCCACCTGGAACTTCACTGGCTTCTGGAAGACAGCAGGACCTCCTGTGGACTTATATTCTGCACGGAAACTTGTCTGTGAGATGACACTGTGACTGAGGCTTGGAATCTGAAACAGGTCAGTAGAAGGAGATAGAATCAGAGCAAAAGGAAACAAAACTGCAAAATTTGATTTAGAACAATACACATTTCCAGAGTTGGTAATATTTGCTGGATTTGCTTCTGGATTTGGTTTTGTAACGTACAAACTGTTCTTGTGAAATTGGTAAAGAGCGTAGGTTGCTTGGCACTGCAGAAGAGTGCACTGCTCCTTACAGACTGACCTGAATTTAAGGGTTACATATCAGTGGAATACTCAGTGTGCTTATGAATTTACATATGATGCACAACTTCATACATTCTATCTTTCTTTTCCTACTTATCTACCAGTTTTGAGAAATGCCTTTTGCTGAGTGAAAATTGTTATTAAATAAAAGTGCAGAAAATTCAGAGATATAAGACTGGATATAAAAACCACCTGCACAGCCTTCTCTGATGTCATAGCTGATATTATTTTCAGTAGGAAAACTGAAATCCTTTCCAACCTCAATTGTTTGCTGATTCTAGGATATCAAATTGACATCACAACACAGAGCAGACCCATAGAGGAGTGCCTGGGATATCCACAGGGAAAGCATGACTGCAAATAACTTAATCAAACCACAACTCCTATCAATATGCAAAAGAACTTTGAGAAGATTTATGGTATCATCCAATACCTGCATCTTCAGACCTGTTGTAAAATTTCATAGCTGCCTAATTCTGAATTGGTTACCATTCACAGTTCCCGCCAAAATGTAACATACTGGCATTCTATTTATGACTTCACAAAAGACCAGATAAAAAAATTAAAAAATCACTTGGAAACCTGGCTTCTAATTAGGGAGGAAAAATGAAGATGAGTGTTTTGAAAAGTTGACCTTAAGGACTTACTCAGCAGGCTGTTATAATATATTTAACAATGCATCCAGTCACCAGAAGAAACTACCCTTCTTTAGGACAGACAGTGTTGAAGAAGAGATTTATAGCAACAAATGCAGATATGAGACAGGATTTTTGTCTGACTAAAGTGGCAGAGCACACACCCAGCAGAGGGAGATCCAATCTAGTGCCCAGATTGTGACTGCAAGGTTAGTTTGACAAAGCAGCAAACCACTGTTTTGATACCTCAATACTGCAAGAATGTCCAACTGCAGTGACATTCCTCACAACCTGCACACCCTGCCAAAAAGGCTGAAATCTTTTCTTACCTAAGAGAGCATTAAATACAATTAGAAAGTCAGTCAGAGTCTAGTGGAGGCCTGAATAAACAGGGCACATAAATTAAATCCACAAAGGATACATTTGAAGGAGCAGAGACCCTGCCCAATAACATGGCAAAAGGAGTCCTAGAACTGACCAGTGAGCAATGCCTCTAAGAGGCAGCTGGGGTGACTTACCGAGAGGAAAGCATGAACAATATCAGCCTTAATGGAGCTTAGTGGTTTGTCCTTAATGACCACAAAAATCTGTTCTTCTTTCTCCAGGTTGATGAAGTTACCAAACCAGGATTTTTTGGCAAGCCTGATGTGGTGAAAAGAAGGAGATGGTTAAAAATATTGAGCACTATTTCTTACTAGAAAAAACATAAAAAACACATAATGAAGCTTTGGTAACACTCCAGATGTGATATTATTACTAATAGTAAGTGGAAAACAGTGTCAGAGAACATCCAGAATAACACTTCACTTAGTGCAGTCTGCTAAAATGATGGACAACACAGTGTTAGCCTAGCAGTATGTGTGACAAAAAATGACACATTAGAAGCAATTAATTTTTCTGACTGAGCCAATGTACCAACTAATACTGTATATATAAAATACATATAAGCCAGGAGACACATTTCTAGTTTGTCATCAAGGATCTCTCATTTTCTTGTGACAATATGTGGATGCTGGTAACACAGGAATTTAAGTTCCTTCCTACTCTATTTCAACCCCTTTGATGTTCCAGGATTTGGAAAATTCCTTTTGTGAAGGTGTTCTGTTGGTCTGACAGTACAATCACAGGATCTCACTTTTTAAAGCAAATTATAGGTTTCACTGGACCTCTAACCTGTCAGCGAGTGAAATCCACCCCTACACAGAGGGCCTGGACAAAGCCTGTCCCAGTCATTAGTCCCATTCAGGGTGTCTATATAATCAGTGAACTCCAGTTATCCTATACAGGAATGAATTTTCTGTATGAAGATCTATACATCGCAAAACACACTTCAGTCTTTCCTCTGACAGCAATCAAACTTTCACAGCTCCTTTCAGCATCAGATGATGGTTTGATCATAAAATGAAGTTGCTGTGGTTTTTTTCCACATTTATCAGCAAATATTTGATCTTGCTTATTGTTTCACCATCTCAATACACTTTGTTGACATTCCCTTTTAATTTAAACAGGCTAAGGGAAAAATGCAGGACATAAGTGTTATCAGAGGATACTACCCAGTAGTTGGAGTATGTAGCACCTCTGATAGGTGTGGTTTTAAGGGAGAGAAGATGCTGTCAGCCATGAGACTGCTAAAGAATTGCTGGACCAACCTAAACCAAGGAATATTGCACTGAAATCAGCTGCATTTTAGTAGGGAAGAATTTAGCATGAAAATGTCAAAAAAAGACCTGCAACCGAGAGACTGCAGGTTTTTTCTTCTACAGCATGCTTTATAATGCCACGACAAGTCCAGTTTGCGGTATGGCAAGCAATAGTCTTTCACTTGTTTGGGCAGACATTCACCACTCAATGGAAGAAGACAACCTCTCCAGACAATGAAAGCCATCTGCAAAAAGGATTACTGTACATCAGCTTTCCAGCAAAGCACTAACATCTGGAGAGAGTTATTAGTAGATTCACTTTCCACAGAAAATGCAGACTGAGGCAGAATGAGGAAAGGCAGAGACGAGGAGAAAGAGCAGCAAACTAGGCAACTAATTTGAAGTCTAGATTTTCAGAATAAAGAAAAATGCTTGACTTCAGCATCATCCAGCAATTTGCACTCATTCCTCATATCAGAGTGCTCCATGGATAACACAAATGTCATGTCACTGCCCATTTAATGCACACAATACAAACCCCACAACTGGAAGATAGCACAGCTGTGTAAATAATAATTTGCTTCTACCTACTGCAGGCAACCAAAAATAAGAGTACAGAAAGATTCACTTGCAATTTGGTAATCCAGTGCCCCCCACCCAATTAAAGTAGGCTGGAAAACTGCCACTCCCTAAAGTATTCATAGGCAGCTATAACTAAGCCAGTGAGCCAGATATTAGCACAGGGAGCAGTAAAGAGAAAGGGCTCCTCATTTAAACGGGTCGTTAAGGAGCGGGGGTTAAAGTGTGAAAGGAAATTACATACTAATTAGCTCATGTGTCTCACACACACCGTAACAACTCTGCAAGCCCCTGGAGAGCTGGGGCAATAGCTCCCTGCATGTAAAGGGTCTATGCTCATTAGTAAATTAGTACTTGGTTATCCATCTAAAACGGCTTGTTGTCTTAGGCTTGTAAGTATCATAATCTGAACCAGGGCTGTCTATATGGACTCCAGAGGCCCAATGCATGTCATGCATGGAAGCTTGGCTTGGAAGAAGTGTGCTTATTCAGCTGCATGTCTGACATGTTAAAAGATCGCTCTTCATTTTTGTATTTTCATTAATGGTTGTGTTGGTCCTTCATTTATAGACCTCAACAACGACCAGTTAAAAGGGCCACAGAGCATACAGAGTTTTTCTCCTGTTCATCTTGCAAACTTGGCCTGGAGTCTCTGGAATCCAGCTAGGCTCTTCCCTTCAGCAAAGTCACCACCAGTAATACTGACTCCAGAAGATTCACTGATAGGCTGGGCTGCACTCCAGCTTGTAAATCACTGGAAGTCACTAAATGATTTTGCTGTTGTCACTTAAGATGGAATAGATACCAGTGGACTTCCCTGTTTCTGGAATTGAGAGAATCAAGACATAGCACACATGCATGGCTTTTCCCCTGGAAATCAGCAGAACTAGCTGCGGTCACAGTCCCAGGGAACAGGCCTGAAGAAGAGGAAGCAGCTTCAGAATAAAACAACACAATTAAGGTTTCCTTCCTCTTAGAGGGTGTTAAGTGCTACTAACTTGGTTTAAAATGGGTATGAATCATGGATCCTCAGCATCCTGAATGAGATCCTCTACCAACTCACAAGATCAGGCAGCAGTGAAAACTGCACTAAGATTAACAATCTTCTCTTTTTGTGATAAACCTCCTAGGGGAATGGGAGATATGTGTGGGAGGCTGGGTATGCAGATTATTCTAGGGAATCAAATCAGATGTGCAGCAAATAGATAAGCATGAAAATGGAGGACGGTGCTTTATTATTTTACACCAAGTTTCTCACTGTTATCATGTTGCTCCTCTTCCTACTTTTGGAGAGTCTGACTCTAACACCTTCTGAACAGTCCCACTGTCTTCCCTATTTGTCCCTGAGTGCATGGACCTGTAAACTCCATAGGATTACCTGCTTGACACAAATAACAGCATTTCTCCTCCAGCAAATGCAGCTTTTCAGGTTTAAAGCAACTGAAGCTATGTCTCTTTAAATGTCAACCCTAAAGCATTTTCTGGAACTTTCTCATACAAGAAAGAATAGCATCACCCAGACATGTCAAAGTATATTACCTAATCATCATGTTTGTTAATTGAATTGCAGTTGTTAAAGAATGCTGTACCAGAACAAGGACCTGTATTTTTATTACTCAGCCCATGAGGTCAATACAGCTCTTGATAAGGATTTCTTATTTCTTAATGAAAGGAAGGAAATACTAGAAAAAGTAAGGCCTGTGGAAGTGGGCACTGAGCAACAAGACCATCTACTGTTAAAATATAATCCAGTTCATTATTTTTTATGAGCTTTATTATGTTTACTGCAGGGTGCAGTCCAATTGAACTCATTAATTCGGCAATTACACAGAAAAAGAAAAAAAGGGCCTTAGGTTTTGACATGCATCTAAACTGCCTTAAATGACAGCCACTACTTCTCTATACCAGCTTTGAAAGAGAGGGAAGGAGAGGGAAGGGGAGGAGAGGGAAGGGGAGGGAAAAGATTTAATTCTCAAGTTTTTCTGCTTCAGCGACCTTAAAACATTTGAGATGAGAGCATCATATATTTCTTTGATAAAGATACTTTCTTATTATGAAATTCTCTAATGTCTCCCTATTAGTAAATGTTACAGAAGTGTTGAAAACAAAATTTATTCCATTTACCTTCCTGGATTTCTCTTACTAACCTTTAGTATTCCCTACTTCTCTCCTGAAGCCTTTATCCTTCCACAGTGCCAGATATAGAGCACCCATCCTATACCAGATCAATGGCATCTCTGGGAAAAGTTGTTAAGGCAATACTATTGTCACCAATTACTAAACTTTGGGCCTAGAATTTCCGCCTTTGACTCATGAATATTTTACACAAGTATCTTGACAAAAGGCCAAACTGCCTTGGTTGGCAGGGCATGTCTATGGGCATTGGGTGCACAAACACAAGCTGTGAAAATAAAAAGGAATAATTTGGCATCTGTTGAGTATATTAGGAAGTGTTTGGAGCAGCATTCTCTGGCAGAGGCTTCCATACCTGCCATGCAGTGCTGCACATTTGTGCAGTGAAATGGTTGAAATGTACACTGACTTTTAGGAATTAGTCTGGTGAATACGAAATAGCTTTTGCATGTCCCAGTGCTGCTTCCCAGAATTAACAGTGTGTTTACTATTGCAGACAAAGATTCCTCTGAATTATCTTAGAGGCTTCTGTGTGTTATCCTAAACATGCAAACTCTACTGTACTAAGAGGAACACTTTTTAGTACATAGTTAGTGCCAGCACAAGCCATTGACTACCACCTTCTCTCCCCAAGAATGATCTGCTTGACAAACAAATGAAAGAAGAGAGAAGGAACGTATTATAAACCTAGTAAATTCAGCAAGCCATGAGAAAGTGAGGTGGTTAAAGGGACACTGTTTTATCACCTGCTGACCCCACTGACATTACTGAGGTGTAGATTTTATCCAGGACCTTTAGTAGAAGAATCATTTCACATCTCTATCCCACTCACAGGAGAAGAGGTTAGAGTCATATACTGATCCAGAACAGGAATATTGTCATCCTGTGACATTCAGGCAAGGAAAAGACATTAGTATATGGTAGGAAAAAGTAGTGTACTGCCAAATTACTTACTCTGGGGATGATTCCGGGGTTAAATTTGACATCTCCTCTGGTGTAGGTACTGCCCATGCACGCACAGCCAAAGAGAGGGAGGGAGAAAAAAATTGATGATTCAGTATACCTTCCATTTTCTGCTTGTACTCCAGTGAAAGACATCTGGCATTATACCCTCTGGCATTTGCCCACTGCCTCTGCAGACTAGTTCCAACATCTCAACATCGGTCATATGTCTCTAGACCACTGTATCTAATCAAATGCTGCATTTGAAGGCTCTTCTAATCTTTCCTTAAATCATTATGTAGTCTTGCACTGTTTTCAGTGGTTTCTGGTCCAGGCCCAAACACCATGCCACTCTGACAGATTTACAATTGCTTAAAATCCCAGTTGTACGCAGCTCAGTCACCACTGCCATTCTCTGCAGTTTTTTGACCATCTCAGAGACAATGTCTGATTATCACAGTTCAAAATCTAACTCTTCCATGGCTGTAGATCCTCCCTTCCCAGAAGCCCACATCCCATGACACTGTAAAACCATATGATGCTGGGATAGGTACTGATGACATCTGAGGATAATGAATGTGACTTTGGGTGCCTTTTGCCTGAATGCAAAAAGCCACCTAGAGTTTGCAGAAGAAAATTTTGCACCTCTCAGTTCTCTAGAGACTCTGAAAACTAAAATAGGTAAGTGGATATGAAAGCACCAGGTTGCATTAAGTACTTTTTTACACCAGTTACAAAAGGAGGTAATAAAAGCATTAACTAAGATCAAACAAACCACACTTCAGAAGGACAATTTCAGCCTGTTGCCACTGGCTCTCTTTTTTTCAGCAGAAGGCTCAGCCTGTGGCTACAGAAAGGCAGCAGAGTACAGCCACAGGGAAAATGGCAGAGCTCTCGGTACACTGACAAAATGAGTGGAAAAGCTAAAGATAAAATTCTCTTGTGTTCTGAGTCACAACAGGGCTAGTAAAAGCTGTATGGCTCAAGTGTGAAGAGGGCTCAGGAGATGGTGTTGTCATGACACAGCCTGCTCACATGTGCCTTAGGTTAGGGCTGGCTGATGCTATTGCTCTCATTTTAAATAACAATATTCAGTCCTCAGTACATTAAATTTGCAGAGCTACAGACAGGTATCAACCTGTGGCTGAATGGCTCTTCAGGTTAGAAACAGCCTGTACATCTGGGTGAGCACTCACCTTGCAATTTCCGGCGATGGAAACGAGGAGACCCCAGGAAACTATTCTTGATTGAGTTGAGCCGTGTCCTCCATGGCATTCCTCCAATGCTGGGACTGGATGGTGGTGTTGGGTTGGGTGTGCCTGCTGGGCTCTCCTTTGGCGTATGGACAGGTGTCCCCTTGGGGGTAGGGAGGGGACTTCCCCTTGGAGAGGGGTGAGGGGTGACCTGTATGATGGGGATAGATTTGGTGCTTGGGTCAGTACTAGAAGGGAGCAATCTAACAGGAGACATAGGGTTGATCTGCACTTTAGGAACAGCCAGCTGTGGGTTAAAGCTGGCAGCAGGTGAGCGGCCCTGAGCATTCTGCACAGGGGGGTTCTGGGAAGAGGGGGCGCTGGTATTGCTGGTAGGGAGTGGGTTGGATTTAGTAGACTGGAGTGGTTTTTCGGCCAATTTGCTCTTGGATGGCAAAGTCTGCGTCTTTGGGTTGGGCTGAAGTGCTGGCTTTGGTTGGAGTACATGTCCAGGCCTGGAGGCGTTCCTACAAGCATCAGGGTCCAAGGAAACTTGGGGTCGGGGAGAGAAAGGGAGGTCGGAGGTCTGAGGGGGGATGAAGAACTTTCTGATAGGCTACGAGACAGACACAGAGTGTCCATGCACATCAAAACCAGTGAAATACGCATAGAGCAGACGAGCAGAGAAAGGAAAGTCAGAAAAAAATCCATCCGAGTCACAAAGATGCACCATGTCACAAGGAGACACAAGTGATGGAGGTGAAGGGGCAGTAGGGAGGAGGGATTTTGCAAAGAAACAAAAACGAACAAACAAACAAAAAAACAAAAAAAGACATGCAGTTAGCTGGGAATACAGCATAATCAACAACAGCAGCAGCGGCAGCAGCAAGAACAACAGTGTCATAACAGGCTTCATAATATTAACCAACCACGTGTCAGCAAAGAAAAACAACAGAAAGAAAAAATAAAAACAAAGAAAAAGTAAAAAAAAAACAATTAAAATGAAGGAAAGTAACTAAGAAAAAAGAAGAGAGAAATGCCATCTCTCTGGGATTGTTCTGATTGCCCTGCAGTGAGAGAAGCACAATGCTGTAGGGAGGTGAGGAAGGGGAAGAAGAACCACTCAAACCACAGACAAATCGAGATGTGCCAAGAATGGGACCACCTCTCTCAGCTCCAATTGCCCATACGCAAATCCAGCAGAGAGATGAAATTCAAAACAGGTGTGTGATACGTACAGAGTGGTAGGTGATACACACAGGTTACTGCACACACCAGTCAGAACCTCTTTCCTTCCTCTTTGCCCCTGACTCTGGCTAATGTGCCCCCCTCTTGCAGGCACCCTTTGTGGAAAGAAGGGGAAAACGGAGAGAGATGCCATGTGGGCACCCACCCTCTTCCTGTGGCTTGGAAGGTTAAACTGCTCCACATTCACTTGGAGGCTTCTAAGCACACATTACCACAAGAAAAACAGGAAATCAGGCTGGTGTTTGATTTGTAAAGAGCTACAGTAAAAACTTCAGAGAGGCCTGGCAAATTTGTTTATCTGGGAAGAGATGATACTTCCCATCAGACTTTATGCTTCTCCCTCAAAATCCCTCATCACATCGAAGGACAGCTTGTCAATTGGAATTTCTGTCATAAAGTCACAGCAATATTTGCCATTAAGTCCCAGTTCTATGGGGGGTATGTGAAACATTATTTTGTAAGATACAGTTTAAAAAGAAAAAGACAACCAAAGCTCATAATCCATCACTGCATTATCAAAATGGGATTATGATTTTTTTTTTCCCCAAACAACAACATTTACACGTTAGAGGCATTTTGGGAAACCATCCATATGTCAACAGCAAGCAGCCATATAGAGACTTGGGGGGACAGAAGTCTGTTAAAGGGATATTAGCAAGCTCAAAATCCCATTTAAAACAAAAAGAATATTCTGACAAAACACTGCTTCTAACACCTGGCAGAACTGTAAAAACAGAAATCACTACTCAAGATCTTTAGTTCTGGTCTGCACTCAGATTCTGATTTCAAAAACTTACTGTCTCCTGTAAATTATTTATCACCATTGTTATTATACATTCTTAATGCATAAAAGCTGTAATCAAGCACTGTCCAGACATACCATGTGCAGATAACCATGCCTCAAATCTCAGTCCCAGCTAAGCGCACTCACTAATGAGTTTACTTTCTGGGTTTGATGGATTAGCACAATGTTGCCTATTTAAAAAAAATGCAGAAATGTATATAAGACTTAATTCCTAAAAGTGTTTGCATAAAAATTTTGTTATTACTTAAAAGAACTTAGGGTTAAGCCACCAAAATGAAAAGAAAATCACTGCACCAAAATATTTGGTTTATTATTAGGATAGTAAATTTAAGCTAAAGTTTGTGATGTTGGTAAATTCTGATCACAAATGAGAAACGAAGGGAAAAAGATGAGAGAAGTGGTTAATTTATGGAAGTCGCTATCAGCATCTGACTTTTAACCATTTACAAATGACAACAATGGATACAAGTCAAAGACTGTTGATTGCAAGTGTTTCCTTCCAATTTTTGTATCTTCTGTGAGTATGACAGTTTGTTAAACAATTTTGAAAGAAAGTCAAGTTCAACTCCTACTTAAGCCATTAAGAATCTGCAGGGTAATGAAGAACCTTAATTACTGCTTTTTAAATAATGAAATAAAGAACAATATTAGGTCCATATTTCAGCTGATGCAATGGAGAACACCATTATCAAGATGATGGGCATTTATCATAGCCAGCAGGACTAGGGAAGCAATTGTTGCCTGGTACTCAGTAGTAGTGAGGCTGCTCTCCAAGTCTCTGCCTCACTTCACAGGAAAAGTGTTCCAGACCTTTGATCATTTTAGTGGCCATCCTCTGGACTTGTTCAACAGGCCCATGTCCCTCCTGTGCTGAGGATCCAGTGCTGGACTCAGTGTTCCAGTATGGTCTCACCAGAGCAGAGTAGAGGAGCAGAATCACCTCCCTCAAACTACTGGCCACACTTATTTTGATGCCATTCAGGATATGGTTGGCCTTCTGGGCTGCAATACACATTGCCTGCACATGCACAGCTTCTCATCCACCAGGACACCAGGTCTTTCTTTGTAGGGCTACTCTCAATTTCTTCAGTCCCCCAAGCCTGTATTGATACTGAAGGTTGCCTTGTCCCAGGTGCAGGACATTGCACTTTGCCTTGTTGAGCCTCATGAGGTTTTCACAAGCCCACTTCTCCAGCTTGTCAAGGTTCTTCTGGATGGTAGCCTGTCCTTCAGGAGTGTCAACCTCATTGCTCAGCTTGGTGTCATAACCTGGTCTGCCACAGCCCTACAGGCTTCTTGATGAGGTCTAGACTTTTATAAGGGCTGTAGTCTTGAAGTGACTAAGCTGACACTTAGGAATACTTATTCCTTAAATAAGTTACCAAGAAGAGGGACACCTCTGTCATTCCACTTAGAAACTGCAATAGCTTTGCAAAAGATGTACTATCAAGCATATTTTGTACTAGGTGAGTATCAGTATTAGTTGAGCAATGGTATTTAGTTGACTGCATATTGAATAGGACCACATGAATGTATACTGTAATACTTATAGGAGTTTGAGTGTTCTTTTCTCATCTTAATCAGTCAACTTCTTAGTTTCCTTTTAAATATGTTAGCCCTCAAATTTTTATAATTTATTTTCTCCGACTTTCTAATACAGGCTGTTCTGAAGCAAACAGAATCAAGCTGGTTGTAACTGGCACAGTTTGGTACTCTGCTGTGACCTGACTGAAGGTAGCTGTGAAACGGTTTCTGATATTTGGTCTGAAACCACGCTGCATACAGACCTCAGCTGGATATGGCAGTGCTTAGTCATAGCAGCATTATTCTATGTGTTTATGAGACTGAAAAAGGGCAGAGGGGTGGTGCAATCCCTGCTAACAGTGTAGAGAAAGTATATGAGAAAGTATATGAGGAGGCTGCTGCTTGCACTTTAAAATAATATTTCCCTCACCACACATGAAAATTTACAAGCTGCCAAGGAAAAACAAAACATCCCAGCTAAGAGCTACAGCTTTGCAGCAACAGATGTTGAAAAGCATCAAGCATATGTGTGAGTGAGTTGGACCAACAGATCTTAAAGCAACACCACTTACCCTTGGACTGCTGAGAGGACTGGTGGAGAGCCCAGATGATGCTCCGCTGATTGACCGAGACCTGAATGGACACAGTAAGGAAAACAGCCCTCAGAAAACTTGGACAAGTAATAACCCTGAACACCAGCCACTGCAGGCACAGGCATGAAGTGAGGAGGAGGAGGAGGAGGGAGGCTGTTTCTGGAAAAGCACATGACTCTCCTACTACTGTCACGCTTTTCAGCTGTCCCACCCTCAAAACAAAGAAATCCTCTTGCTCAGGGAGGATATCCATTTTCATTAAGGGAGCTGCTACCCTCTTTTTGGTCATTAAGCACATGGAAGCTACTGAATGGAACTGCTGAATTCTAAAAGGACTATCAAGACATTCATGTTGGAAGTGAGAATACTCTTCTGCACAGTGCTAGTAGACACAGAACGAGATGTTCTCTGTCACAAGCAACATGGAAAAACACCATATGTACAAGGCAGAGGTAGGGGATTCTTCCAGATACTAAGAAAAAAGACAAGTCTCCATGACCCAAGCACACAATCATTTCCTAAGTGATGACTTCCCACTGAAATCAAACCTCGTATTGGCTTAACCCTTTCCAGCTTCTCATTGATAGATGTCACATCTTTGCTTTCCAGAAATGTTACTTGCTCTTGCATTAAACAAGCCAGGTCTTGTCTATGGATAACAAGTTCTGTTGTTGTTGATGACTTTACTAATATGAAGATAAAAGCCTTACATACCCTCAGAAAGAAGCCAGCCAAGGGACAACAAACTGTCCTTCTATTTTCTGACAAGGTCACCTACACTGTAATGCTTTTATGCTCTCCAGTAAAGGCCACCTATGAAAAATGTCAGCTGTAGACAATAAAGCATACAAATGTGCTATGCTAAACATGCTGAAGGGGCAGACAGGCCAAATACGCAAATATTTAATCAGCAGTTTGGGGGGGGGCTGCCCAGCAGGAAGAAAAACCCTCCTTGTGACTGTAAATGAGTAAGTCCCAGATGCAGCTCCTTTCTATCCTTTTAAAAATGTCTGTAGACTGGAACATCTTGTAGGAGAGGACTGGGCTAAGAATCTAGTTGTTCAACAACCACCAAGCAACACATCAATATAACAAACCTACTAATGTTACACATATATTAAGAACAACAAAAGCCATTACTTGCCTGAAAAGGTAAAATTCTGTAGATGCTTGGAAAACAGAGTGCATGTGTGTATCCATTCATGTCTATGAGTGTGTGTGCGTGTACAGGTATTTATATAGATCAGGTAATTAATGTCAACTTATACAAGAGAGATTATAAAACAAAGTTAGACCATGAACTGTCAAGTTTACTCTTTCCTACTATTACAGAAAAATAAAATAAAATAAAAAATTCAGTTTCTAAAATGTTCTCCCAGACATATATTACTTAATAAATTTGAGTGGTAGAATTAACAAAAAAATATATGAATTGCAAAAGAGCAAATATTTCCAAGGAGAAAGTAAGCTACAACTGAACACAAAGACAGTTTCTGTTTTCTCTATTTGTATCCTCTGTAGAAACTACTCATAGATGGTTTTCTTTGGAGAAACTGCAGTTTGCCTATCATTGTAAGTCGGTGAAACCCAGAAGACCAGTCTCAGCATTCTTTTTTTTTTTTTACTAGATTTAATCTAAATTTGCATCATAAAATTTGGGGACATTCATTCTATGCAGAAACTCCCCACTTATATTTTTCCTTGTATCCTCCTGCAGACTGTCCATCGCAGTACAGCAGTCAAAAACTAGCTCAGTCTTGCCATTCTGTTGAACAAGATTAAACGTAATTTGTACCATCACGATCTGAGACATTCATAAAGGTTTATGCAAAGTAATTTTAAAGGGAGAGCCATCTCTTCCACTTTTGAAAGGCTATTTTATGTGTCTCTCCTGTAACTGAAGTAGCTGAGTGCCACACAGATGTGTCCTGCATATGGGAAGTCCATGAGTCCTTGCATGAGTCATCAGGATAAGATTCTTTCAAACCATAAATTACAAAAGGAGTCTATAGATTATCTTGGGTAAACGTGGAAGGCATTTAGGTACTCAGAGATGCAGTTAAGCACCTATTCAGGAGCTGTTCTCATCCACTCTTAATTATGGTGGGAAAGTCCTCTCTGACACTCACCTGAATTCCAGGACACTTGATTAAAAGTACCTATCTGCTATTTCCTCTTTGCAATCAGGTGTTCCCACAGTTCTGAGATCTCCCGTCCTGACCCCTTTGCCTCCTATTTTTTTTACAAAAAAGATTACATGCATGGAGGCCAAAACACAGCAGGCCCCACTTCCCACCTCCCAGTTCCTTATTGGAAGCAATATTTGAAAAAGAGTTGTTGTGTACTGTGTTTTTATCCAGTCTTGGAGCCTGAGGTAGGGGACAGAAGAGAGAGTTAGTGTGAAATCCTCCTGGAAATGCTTTCAGTATCCACATGATTCTATCAGACATGCTTTATTTCTGCTGCTCATTTACATGCAAAACATGTAAGAAGAAAAGTAGGCCCTGTGGCAAGTTTTAGTTTGTCCACACTGGAAATTGCATATAGGAGCATTGAAAAGAGCTTAAAGAAACTCAGTTTAATTTTAAGTGTTTGGGTTAAAAGAGAGCTGTATGTTTTCAAAAATGTTTCCTTTCACAAGAGAGTGCTGGTATGGGACATGGTACCCAACCTGAGGAGAACTTCGTTGCACTTTCTTCTATTTAATACATTTCCCATAATTTACCTTTACAAATGGGATACGGTTCCCAGGCTAGCTATAAAACTCAGTACAGTGGCAGGTTCTATACTCCAGTACAAATATGTTAACAAGCAAGAATGACAGATTTGTCCTTCCCATTAAGATCGTCTTAGGTGGGAAATGCTAGAATTCAGCTTTTTAAAAAAGGCCCATATGAACTGCTCCTGTATTTCAGAGTCAGGTAGACTGAACTAGGACAAGGCCAAAAAGAAAGTAAAGAAAACACCGCTTTACGCTGAAATGAAAGAACAGATAGAATTTAAATTTTTATCCTTCTCACCAGAAATGAAAAGTACGAGGCTCTCCAGGCAGCACATTAATATGGCAGGCCCTGGATGATCTGATATGTGAAAAGAGGAGAGATATATAACATGATCTTATCTCTGTGGCTATTTATTTAGTGGGAAACATCTATTAGTGAGTATTCTCCTAAGAGTCTCTACAGGCATTGAATTCACTAGAAGTATTAAAGCTATAATTATTCCAATAACTTAATACTAAATGCAACGATCTAGGGAACTACAAACATTGTGTACAGCTCATTTTGCTCTGTGTTTTCATTGCTATAAGCCTGGACACTAACTCAATGGAAACTACCAAAAAGTTGTTGAAAATACAAGCAGAAAAGTTAATGTAGTTGCTCAAATAAAAGGTATTCCCTCAAACAAAACTGCTGGATTTAGAGACTCAAGAAGAGACTCTTTATTCCCTTCCAAATTTATAGAGCTGTTTTGCTAAGCCTGGTGGGAGGAATTGAAAAAAAAGATGTAGGGGACATTCTAAACATATAGCAGGCACTGCAAGCTATTCCTCCCAGTTCATAGTCTGAAAATAATCTGGAGATTTCTGAGCCGTGAAAGAGCCAAGGATTAAAAAGGAATATGCATGTGTGGGCTGTAGGTTGCAGATGAGATGATTTTATATTTTATTTGATTTATTTGATACTTCAAAGTGTCAAAGTTAAAAGGTGCTTTTTTTAAAGTAAATTCTACTCTTTTTAGCCAGATGCTGTCAAAGGGGAAGCCATGTGAGGCAAAATTTATGTGAAACCAGTGATCTCTTCCTGGTGAAACGGAGGAGCTGGAATGCAGTTTCCATCTGGTTTCAGAGAAATGCAGAATTCCCTGAGAGCTATAAGAGGTGAAGGGCTGAAGAAGGAAAAGCGCAGCTGACCTGGTAACCATACAACAGATACAGAACACATATATAGCCCCTCACTTAGATTAATTTTCCAGTGGTTTAAACAGTACATCTGGTAGTATATGCCAATAGAATATAAGGCTTCAAAGCCAGCCTCAAACAATTGGCATTTGTTTCTTCTTTGAATAACTATCTCATAGACATTTTTCTTACAATGAAAGGGAATCTGGTACCTTGTTGCAGTCCCAGCAGAACTTGATGTCATAGCACAGTTTTACCAGGATGCTGAATGCAACCTCTTAGCTGGTCAAGTTGGAGCCATGCTTCCAAGAAGGGGAGACTGCAGCACGCAGCACTGCATAAGACTTGTGTCCCAGGGTGAAATGCCTTAGAAATTTAGAACTGGTTTGGTTCCATGTGTAGTTTTGAAACTCGTTCCCAAAACATCCAGCCAACTTCTTATCTGCTTCAAGCATAAACTGTGTGAAATTTGATAGTCCTCTTTGCTTGCTCACTCAAATAAAACAAAAAAATTCTAAACTTCATGTCAGGGTATGAAACCCCTGAAAATGACCTGAATTAATATGCATTAGTTGGGCAATGAGGCAAATGTTGTGTGTTATAATATTTCACCACTATTACTGTACGGTGTCCAAAAGATACAAACTGTGCTTCCTTGCTCCCTGATCTAGGGAATATGAATAAAGTCTATTTCATGCTCCACTGTCTTAACAGTCCCAACTGTGCAAATAGTACTAACTATAACACCTCTTACTGGGAACATTTATGCTTAATTCAGGCCTACTCATAGTACTAACTGTTTGCTTCATACTTGAAGCCTCACAAAGAGTACAGAGAAAGAACCACAGCTGTTGGTAACACACCTCTTCTCCCATTCAGTGCACACACAGAGTGATGTTAAAGAACACCACCAGCCTTAACTGGCTAATGATTTGCACTAAAGTTCCATTTATAAATGGTTTAGAAAGAATTAATAAATAGTAAAGCACACTACAAACATGAGAAGTAAATGTTACAGGTGCTAATTAGTTTTCCCAGTACCTTCTTCATAAGTTTTTGCTGTAGTCTGTAGTGAACTATGACAATGTTTTTGTTAAATAATCTATTAATAAAATACTATTCTTCTGTTAAGTATTTGTAAATGGAACTTGAATTTAAGCATGACTGCATTCCTAATTGTACCTATATCTTCTTTATTGAAAACAAAGAGCTTTGAATATATGTTTGTAGGGCCACCTGTTCACCTCTTAAAGAACATATGCTAAAAAGAGAGGGAATACCTGGCATTTTTTAATACCATGGATGGGCTTCAGCTTAATCTTAAAAAAAGAACAATAAAAGGAAAATAAATTAGGATCAAAATTAACTTGAGGGTTTAAAACAGACACAAAAAGCACTAAAGAGAGAAGGGGGTTACATTCTTATAAGTTTTCCTAGCACCTGTACAGTGTCTGAGGATAGTTCTCTGTGCTCACAGACATTGAAAAAGAGACAAACGAGGACAAAAAGACCTCCAAATTAAAGTATATGGAGTGTGACTCCAACATAAAAGCACACAAACACACACAAAAGCACCAAAAATGCTTCTTCCCACATCTCTCTCTCTCTCTCTCCCTGCAATAAAGCTTCGTTCACTTTAGTATATCAGCCTGTATTGTCTTTGTAAAGTGCAAATGAAAAGTTTCTCTATAAGATACAATAGGTCTCACAACAGGAATAATCCAAAACTAGAGCTTACCCCAATGGATCAGCACTCGCCATCCTCGGAAAGAGAAAATGAAGAGAGAGGGAGAGAGAAAGAAAGAGAGAGATATGGAGGCAGGTGGAGAGAAGAGTAGGAAAAGCAGAGTGAAATACTGTTCGGAGAACTGAATGGTCATAATTGTTGCCACCGGTGCCCATGTCTTCAGAGACCAGGAACACTAAGGGGACAGTTTAATTTACCAGAAAATAACTTTTGTCCTGCTCACAATACTGCAGATGCATCCAGCTTTGGCACTGGGGAATATGGAAAGGGATATAACGAAGCTGTAAAAAAAATTCCCAGCTAAATCCCAATAAAAGCAGTCAGCAGAGCAATGGGATTGACACTTCATGCTGCATTTCTTTTCTGCCTCTTACATAAGGCACAGTTAAATCAGACTGTTATCAAGGAAATTGTGGTTTTTGTCCCCAGTTTGTTCAGTGTCATGTCCCTCTGTCCCCCAAGCTGGTCTGGTAAGTAGTACTTTTTTGCCACGAATGAACTGTGAAATGTATTGGTTATTAAAGCATGCATTTCTGATCCAGCTTGGGAGCCCAGGGTACAAGATTGTAGCTCAAGCTGTGAATCTGCTTTGATACTGGCTTATTAGTCATGATGGTCTTATACTCAGAAATTCAGATCAGCTAGAACATACCAGCTCAGCAACCCAGCACTTATCTCTGTGGATGCCATCTTGTGCTCCAGGATCTCATTTTTCATTTAAAATAAATTCAGTCTCTTGGTCTTAAAGGTTGCAAAGAAAATCTTTCAAATGTGAATGGAGAATAAATCAATGCTGTGCTAAAAAAAGTCAGAAACAGCAGCTCTAAAAGCAGAATGAATCTTTGGTACATTTGACTTTACAGCCTAGTGGCAATCAAAACTTCAGTATTCCTAATGTTTCACTACTAACCCAAGCATTAAAAATCAGAAAGAGTAGTCAGGTTATTAAGTTTTCAGAGGTGCAGGTAAGCAAACTCATGAAAATATCACCACCTTTTCACATCAACAAAGATTAGAAATCTGGTGCATTATTAGGCCAAATTATTTTCAAATTGGATGTAGACCTTTTTTTCCTCTCTCTCTGTCTCATTCTCTCCATTTTCAATAACTGGCTCCAAGCTGCCAGAGGTACCTCTGGCTGGGTTAGGAAAGTCCATTCTTCACAAGATGGTCACCAACAGAAATATAAAATTTGATAAATGCCCAGTAGATTTCACAGTTTACTGCTCAGTGCAACTAGCCATGCTTTGGGTTACATCAACATTGCAAACACTGGGCTGGGTAACGCAAGGCAGTTTGAGAAAAGTTAAAATTAAAATGTAGTTAGAATAGAAAGAAAAAGCTGTTGTGCTATGCATTGATAGAGAAGTCAAGAGAAGCATTACAACAAGTTCTTTTTTATGTGTTTGAGTGACACTCCATTTGTATTTCACCCTGGAGCGCAAATTTGGGTAAGATCTAATTCACACATACACAAATATATATATGTGTTTATATTTAGGGACAAACGCTGTCCTTAATTGTACCCATGCAACTCTATCTACAGCGATGTAACTGAGAAAAGCAAATTGACACCCATTGTTTATTGGAATGTGTTTTTGTATTTATACAGAAAATACACCCATATTCGCACATGCAGTATATTAAAATGTAAATAGAATGGGTGTAAGAAGATAAGTTTTTCTTTCAAGTCATTTTCCCAGTGGGGAAGGCACAGAAGAGGTTAACAAAGAGAATGGAAAGCAAATTGGCAATAGGGAAAAGGAAGAGGGAAATGAGGTTTAAAAAAAATGAACAATCCCAGGACAAAATAGACCCAGAAGCGCAGACATGTGCATTCCCTACAATACTGAAGCAAGTGAACTACTGAGCTGCAGCAACGCAGATACAGAAGAGAAGTACTGAAGGAGGGGGTGAAAGTCAGAAAGAAAGGAAAAAGAAAAAGAAAGGGACAGTGGCCTCAGCTACTAAGACAACCATGTGCATCTAGAGGGAAGGGACCCTTAAAGATGCAGTATTCCTTTAAAAAAAGACATCATAAAGTTGGATAGTTAAACACTGATAAAAAATTTAATGGCCCATGACTAGCTGGCAACACTTTACTGGGGTTCTCTTTGCTGCCTATCACTTCCCTTCATGTGGATGTGCACAGATACAGAATCCAAGTCCTCTCACTTTACCACCACTGACATCCTTCATCCTAGTTCTTAGAAGGTGGAGAGAGGTAAGACCATAGAGTATGCGATCCTCTAAAAATCAGTCCAGTTCTTCAATGAGAAGGATCCTGGGTGATCCTTGTGTGGTGCTCTAACCTTCTCCTCAAATACTTAGAAAAATATCACCTTTGAGAGGGAACACAAAACGCCCATGGGTATTTGAGAAATTCCCTCAGCAGTTACTGAAGGCTCATTTCCTCTGCTCTGAACACAGCTGTAGCAGCTGATAGAGAAGAACAGAGGGACAATGAACGGTGCTGGGAACATCTACTGAAAGACCCTTCTCCTGTCACAGTCAGAATTTCTGTACTTCTCTTACTGGACCTGCCTTTCAATTACTGTGGAAAAGCCTATCTTTGGAGAAGTTTCAGACTAACCTTTAACGTAAGAAGTGCTACATGTTCAAGAATGGAAATTATGCATAGGGGGAAACAGGGAAAGGAACAGGAATTTCCATGTCAGTGGATAACAGTCCAGGAAAGCCTAGACCTAGAGACTGTATAACCACTACTTCTTCAAGGCTGGGAAAATTAAAAGGTTTTTAACAATTTGGGTCCAATGCTTTTTCCTATCTTGGCATCTTAAAGAGGGTGCTTTACACACCACATGAGGCACAATCTCTCCTGCAGATGCATGATATTGTTCGTTGTGGCAGGTTTGAGACTTGAAACACTGACCACAAAGGACTGCCTTAGCCTGAAAAAGACCAAAACAGGGGCTGTCCGTCACACAACCTACAAGCCTCCTCAGACTTACAGACCACATTTATCTTTAGATAGAATGGTTTCTATTAAAAGGCAAAATGGAAAGATGAATGGTTTGCCAAGTCCACAGGTTCCTTTATAGAACACACTGCTTCCCCCTTTTTGAATCATATGTGGAACACTCTTAACCTTTGGGTAAGCTAAGTGACTGCCCAAAACATATAAGGATTACATTTTGAAGAATAATTATCCATTGGGATGCCAGCTTTTAACATTAGACAAAAATTCTCTTCTTCTGAGACCAAAATTTTAGGACAACATATTCACTAAAAACCTTTCCAAAAGTCTAAAATTATTTTTCTCTTTGTGGACTCATGAGTCCACTTGCACTCTCTAAATCTAGTAGTCTGCATATCTTCAGAGGTGGGAGTTTCCCTTTTTGTTACTCTTCACCATCTGTCACTTGAACTGCTAGATTAGAATCACCCTCCAAAAACTCTATCTTCAATTATCTTTTCCATTTGTGTTCTCTGGTGCAGACAAAGTAGTCTTAAGAAGTTTGTTACCTACACGAATTTAACATTTTGCTCAGGATTTGGACAGGATTTCCAAAGTTTCCTACTGTTGTTTCCACTGACTGAGTTGTGCTGCTGTTTCTAGTGCTGGCAGTGGAGCACTCTGGGCTTTCTTAATGTTTTATATTCCAATCCTTCCCAAAGCAGTCTTAGCAAATACGTCCTCTACCCTGGGCATCCTCACTCTCAGCAGAACGGAACTAGGAGCAGCAGCAGGATCAAGTTTTAGTGGGGAGAATGTTGGTACAGTCACAGGCTGTATTGGGGATAACCTCAAATGAATGGCACTGCATAAAAAATATACGTGATGTGGGACTATCAATATCCCACCCTCTCTGTTTCTCTCTAAAAAGAGAACAGCTGTGTCCCCACACAGAGAAGGTAAGTACTGCATCTTTAAGGTCTCAGCAGTGAGGTAGAGGAGAAGAACATATTGTCAGTGTTTATACCTTTCTTCTTTGTTGAATTTGGGATTGGCTTCAGAGATATCCAGGCTTTTACTGAACATTGTTTTACTATGGCAGGAACAAAGCGAGAAAACAGAGTTACTAGTGTGGACATTTACAAAAGAGAGTCACCTGAAGCAATGCTGGAAACCCAGTCCCCCAACCCATCCTCCCCTCTTTAAGCAGTGCTCTGAAGAACTTTTCTTTTGTTTTCAAACTATGGGTCAAGCCTACACAGTGCTGAAGTTCATTATCTCTCCCTGATTTCTGAGATCTAAGAAGACTTTGCCCATACATACTTGTAAACCTTGCTCTCCCTTAGCCAATCGAAGAACAAGGTACCACCTACTTTGTCATATGGTCCAGGGAAAATAGAACATGCCTGAAGGCACAAATTCCAAAGTATTCATTACTCAGACTTTTCTAGATGACCTCAACACTAAGCACAGTCTGGGAAAAGGCTAAAATCAGACTACAGAGCCTCTTAGAGGAACAGCAATCCATTTTGTATTCTAATTTGTAGTGTCCATTACCACTTACTCCCGACTCTCTTCTCTACAGTCAGTGTACAGAGAAATATCCTCCTTTATTATCTTGTGTCTGAATCCCTGAAGCTTAAAAGCAAAATTCCCTATGCTTTGCTAATGGGGCAGTTCTCTCTAGTATGTTTCACTGGTAATATGCTTCAGTGTTTCACAGAACACTGCTTCCTAATGTTAGCTGATCTTTCATGCAAGCTATCCACTCCAATAAGCAGAAGAAAATGAATAGTTAATGAAGCCCAGTTTAGAACAGCTTCTGGACTCTTACAGCGGAGCTGCTGAAAATTTCTGGCATATCCTCAAGGGATTCTACCTCCCATGGGACTCTTCCTAATCTGTGTGATTTTGGCACAAGGGGCAAATCAGCTGGTGTTAAACTAAGCTCAGAACCTACCTCATTTTTGACATTTCAAAGAAATAGCAGATAATCTGAGAAGTGTGGATACCCATTTCAAAGATACAGAAGATAATTTGAGAGGTGTGGATACCACAACAGTAGAATCAATTAAGACATTACTAGGAACCTGTTTAGTTGACAACTAGCAGGGAAAACCAAGAATTAACAAAATACAGTCACTGATTTTAGGGTGACTGGTGTCTGTACGTACTAAATTTGCCATATATAAAGACCCAATGGAGAATACTTGAAGAGGTCAGCACAAGCATTTCAAGCTCAACAAGCAGCCTTTGTGCGGAGTTCCCCTCCTCCATTATCCTAAACTAAGTCACTTCAGGACTATATGTCACTTAGTATTTTGTTTTGTCACTTAATAATGTTTTTCACTCAATACTTTCTCAGCCTGTAGGGTTGAAGGCTGCCAAGTTTCAAATCTTGATGGAAAGATACGCCCTTAAACAAGCTCAGACGAGACACTTGTAGGGTCCCTACATCATTTCCAAAAGCACAGTTCATCACATAGACAAGTAAACCAGAGGTTATAACATAAATCTCCTTTATGCAAGCAAACATCTGTTTACTATAGGGAAAGAAGTCAATAGGACTATATCACAAGACACATGGGTGTGCTCTGCCCATTGGATAGAAGAGCATCTCTGCCAGCTTAAGAAAGAAGCAATGGCTCTGTGTTTCCAGATGTTTACACAAGTCATCAGTGTCTAAACAGGAGGCCCATTTCCAGGGTCTACCCCCCTGTCTTTCTAGTCTTGCAGGATGAAAGCACTGAATAGTCATCTACTGAGACAAAAAAATATCATTCTTAAAAAAAGCATCCACCTCTGGGATCTAAGAACTACTGCTGTAAAATCCACTGTTGGTGGGTCATTTAATGGACTATAATATGCAACTAGCTAATAAAAATCCCTCACTCTTGGTGGAAGGCACTTGTCATTTTGTGACTGACTGTTCTGACAGCTGGTGCCCCATCAGCAATGCATTGTCCCCAGACAATCCCTATGCAGTGTTGTTCATTAATGAAGACAGTTCATGTTATAAGCGACTGTGCTCCCAGCGACACAAAATGTGCCGTTGTCATCTGTGGATGTGGATGGTATGAATTATGGAAGCTCACATGTGGAGTAAAATAACATCCTCCCTTTAACCCCTTCAAAAACAAGCACTACCAAGCTCATAGTCATCAACCATGGTGCTACTGCATCCCTTTCTCCATCCTTAATCAAACCTTTACATCCAGCCCTGCATTGTGGTACGCCTTGCCCTGTATCTCTTTTGTGTATGGCAGGTTCTGCTTCCTCCCTAGGCTAAAGCTCTTCTTTACTGATATGTAGGTTGGATACGTCTCTGCTCTGAACTCTTCTCAAACCTTTTGACTTCAATTGTTCCCTCATGTGCAGAATTAAGTGAGACTTTTAAAATCAAAAGAAATACCTTGGACAGAAAGACACAGCTTTGCCTCTTCAGACTTTGGAATCCAAAGTCAAAGCTGGAGCTAGAAAAGCTCCCAGAAAACTTTGTGCTCAATCTAAAACCTCCTGTTTGTTCTGCCCAATGGGCCATTTACTGTAAACAGCTGCTCAGTACTGTACACAGGCAGCTTTGGGGTGGGAGAAAGTGATTCACCTCTGTCTGGTTCTGGGAGCTTCATGTCCCATGCACTTACCAGGTACCAGATTAAATACTGTAAGCTGGATAAGTAGTGAGCAACTGTTTGCCAGTGTTGCGTTCATTCTTATCACCTTGAGGCTTATGAGGAACACTGAGCATACTCTGTCCAGAACACTTCCTTCACCCAGATCTCACATCAGAGCAAACCATATTCAAGACAGGTTTCCAACCTACACTACAATTGTAAATATGGTCGTGTATCTCAAGGCCATACAGCCAATCTTAAATAAATTCTAGCAGATTCTGGAAATGACCACTTTTTCGTCACTGTAGACAGAACTGTAACAAATGCCAGCAAAACTTCACAGCAATTTTAGAGACCAGAAATTACTTTACATTCTTCACCCAGATCTCAGTCAGCAAAGGAAGTTTCTGGGCACAGTAGGCTCTTTCTGAGCACATCTTAATAGCTGAACAAAAAACCTGAAGCTACAGATTACCAGCATACATACATGTGAAATGTTCTTTTTTATTGATTGATTTATATAAGTGTGATTCCAAATGCATGTGCTTCCCTTTGGCTAGTCATAGGGTCTGAGGAAGTAATTTCTGTGGTTCACATAAGTGGACTTCCACAGTTCACTTACTTTCCCAGAACCTGCCTTGAAGAGACATCATTTTCCTCTGCTGTTCCTCCACAAGACTGACATTTTCTTTGATAGAAAAGAGGCAATATTATACATATTCCATCATTTTACAGGCGTGTGGTAATTTATGTGATCAGATGCATGCTGGATCTGACAGCACATTTTAGAGGCATCTACAGATGCCTGGACAGGGCTTTCCAGATTCAATCTGTTCTCATGACATGGAGGGTGGAGTTAATCTCATTTAACTTTGGGTGCATAAAAGCTAGGCATCTAATCCAAGACTGTCATCTATATTCCTGCTGTAGGCTATGGAGACAGAGAGGAACAACCAGAGGGTAATTTATCCCATCTAAGATTGCTGGAACAGAGAACATGTGTATCTGAGACCTTCCAAAGCCCTTGTCTGTCCCCACTGCCTAGAATGACAGCCTGTATTGCAAGCTCAGACTGAATTCTCAACAATTAAAAGGAGGTGAGATGAATCTTGCCCAGAGGATACGGTGGTTTCCTGAGCAATAGTTGCAAGCAAACAGAACTTTAAGCCCCTGGCAGGACTTCTGATCCTGCATGCGTAAGTGCTGCTGGCTGCCAGATCATGTTGCAGATGTGCTTGGAAGTTGTAATGAGTGCTGATGCAAATAGAAAAGCTCTACAGCTCCTTTGTATGTATAATATAAAAGAGGGTAGCGAACCAAGACAGGCAGGGCTCCTGGGTAAAGGAGAGACCCACCTCTGTCCATGTTGTGCCATTTCAATAGCTCTGCGAGCAGGGACTGGGGAGCCGCCATCTGTCACACTGAGAACCTCCATCGACTTCCTTTCTGGCCGTCGCTTCCCATGCCTGTTCAGCATTGGGGAGTCCACACGCTTCCTGGGGGGATCTTTATGAAAAGAAAATGCTGTCAGCTGAATTCTGCTCTGGCTTACCTCACACAGTTTGGTTAAACCCTCTCTCGACACTCTCGCACCTCCCCAACAGAGACACATATCTTTCTGATGGAGGTGAACATGTGTAGCCTTTTTCCTTCTTCCAAGTCTGCAAACATTAAGACATAACTTGCAATCCATCTATAGAGAGGAGCAGTGCTGCTTCCCTGAATGCATGAGCAGTATAAAATAAAGGTACAACTATAGCATAGCTAGTCGAAATTACCTTACAAAGGTGATAACAGTAATAAGAAGATGACAGCACAGGCTACAGCACAAGCTGTTAGCCAGAATATAAGTCACCTAGGGATCCTGTACATGTACTCAGATTGCTAGAGTTTGCCTTCAATGCCCCTGCTAGCTAGAATAAATGTGACATAGGGACATGAGTACACTCTGAAGTCAAAATTGCATTCTTCTCTGAAAACATACCTCTTCTTTTTTGCATCTTTAAGATTAGATTTCAAGTTTTATCCACTCCTTCATATTTTCCTCCCTCAGCATTACAAATTAAACATATAAGCCTACCTGAGATGAATCTCCAACGAGAGCTACTTGAATTTATCTGAGGTCATCATACAGCTTTTACTCTCATAGTAACTGAAGTGCTTTATGCTTTTTATTGTGCAACATTTCTATGAAGTATTGAAGTGCTACTTTCACACTGCAGAGTGAAAACTGAGGTATAAGAATGAGATATTTTAAGGCAATTTATTTCTAAAGGTGCTGACAAGCATTTACTGAGTTTTTGAGGAGCACCTAAGTTGCTCTGAAAAGACTCTTTGGATACTAAACAGCATTGCAAAAGATGAGTTGCCTTGCCAAACCATACACACCTCCATGGTGAAGCAGGGAACCAAGTGCAGATATGCTGAGATGTTTTATAACTAACATCTCTTACGGCATCAAAATAGTAAAAAGGAGGAAGGCAGAAAAAAAATACAGAAGGACTTATTTTTTTCCTTAGCTGGGCTGTTTCAGTTCCCTACATCTGCTTACAGACACATTTTTTTCTTTTATTGGAGAGTGACCATTTGTAAAAGGAAGTATTCTTTGCCCTTGCAGTTAGAAAGAAGCTCAGAGTGCCCAGATCCTAAGGCTTCTTCCTGTGCCATGATTTCTTTGTAAAACAATTCTACCTCTACTGCCTAGTCTGATGGTATTTTTATTATTCTGCTCTCCTCACCCTCCCATCTACATGCTTGTTTCTTCCCTCTCACACATCATGTTTTTAAGAACAAGATCCCTTTAAGGCAGAGCTTATTCTTGAAACAATGAGCATGAACAAACATGCCTCAATTGGAAGTGGGCTAGTGATACCAAATGAACCCATTAATGATTCTTTGTAGTCATAGCTATAATGATCCTGTTAAAAAATAATATAAAATAGCACTCAATTTCAAAACTACATCCAGTAATAAAAATGTAGTAGAAAATACTAGTAGGGATAGTGATCTTCAGATTAGGAAAAATGTGCAGTGCATAAGGCTGAGGCAAAACCAAATAGAGATAAACCTAATAAATCAGTTAGACTGGATGACTTCAGCTGCACGCAATGAAGTGAAAAGTAAGTACGGAAAAAGTTTAGACATTTGACATTTAGACTCCTGCATCTTCAAACGAGTTCAAGGAATGAGAAAAGATTCACCCCACAGGACAACTGCTGGTATCAGAAGCATGACTAAAGCCAAGGAACATGCATAATGACAATGTAATTATGTTTTGTATCTACAACAGAGCGGATATATGTTTGCAGAGGGATATCAGACATTAGAAAGGAAGGTGGAAGAATGCAATTTAAAAGAACAGGAAAAAGAAGGAAGAAGGAAGATGAAGGAGACGGTTAATGTGAAAAGAATGGAGATGAATAAGCTCAAACTGCATCAATGTTAGTTAATAATAAAAGTCTAAACAAGGAAGATGGAAAAAGGCAAAAAAATTTTTTTTAAAAAAGCAATTTCACCCAAGCATGTTCAAAACAGAAGACTTTAGCAAAGAAGTTCAGCTCAGTGACACTTAAAAAGTGAGTGACTTAAAAAAGGCCAAATATAAGGTGGACGTTAAAAGACAGTGACAAAGATAGGTGAAGAGAAATTAACTCAAGACTCAAATAACAGTGTTCTGAACAGCCTCCAGAAACAGAATTTTTGAGAGAAGGACAGTAGCCAGAGGGACCATGAGGGGACCAGAACAATTAAGAAGGAGAAGGCCATTGCTAACAAGCTAAATGGTTCTTTTATATCAGTCCTTGCTGCTCAAGATGCTGGAAGATAATGATTTTCAATCCATATTTTAAACTACTAAAGAGGGAGACTAAGCAAAAAAGACCAAGTGGAGAAACACACACATACAGTACACAACAGCAATTCATGTAAGTTTGATGGAAGATACATCCAGAAGGTTGAATGAACGTGTTTGGACTCCTAAAAAAGGCATTTGATTCTTCTTTAAAACTGGCTACAATCCTACATTATACATGGCTGAATAAGTATTGTACATATTTTTAAAAGGGTATGAGTAAGAAATGACAGTGCACCGAGTCTGTCATCACTGTCAAGTCTAAAGATACTTAAAAACCCTACAGTGGTGTCATATAAAAGCAGGGGAAGAGTTTGAAAAAGCAAAGCATCTAAAAATAGTAAAATTTCCAGTGTTTACCCTTTTCAACTCTCTAAATATTTTACATAGGGAAAAACAATCAAGCACTGGTCTGGATCTGTGATAGCATACATAGTTTTGAGCATACATTTTCCTTGTATTTCATATTAGACAAGTGAACCCTTTCCTAAGGATTTTTATAAGGGAAGAGAGAAATCATATAGGTAATAATCCACTTATAAAGGCATTCATCTGGAAGGTGGGAAATAAAGGTTCCACTTCTGAGTTTGGATGAGGCACCTCTATCCTATATGGCTATTTTGGCCCATTCTCTTGTTCTCTGATTTATTAAGAAACTCCACCCTAGAAAAGCCTATTACCTTATTCCTTAAGGAGACATTAGTTGACATTTGTTCATTTTCCTGAGATGCTTCTCATTTCTGTATTTTCAAGTAAAGAAATTGAAGATGGACTTAAAAGACAGGGAAGCTGGTCCTCCCCTGGCCCTCTGAGGGGATGACTTCAGCTGCACACATGTAAGTCACAAGGAAGTAGGGAAAAAGTTTAGACATTTCATGTAGCTGAAACAGACAAAAGGGGCACCAGAAGACAGCGCTAGTCTGAGATGGCCTTATTTTCACCTGCAACCATTCTTTCTGAGACCTAACAGGCAAAGAAAGAGGAAAAAGTAAAATACTCAGAGATGCACTTTTTCTGTTTTTTTCTTTTTGTCAAGAGCTCAAGCAATGCACAACTCTCATAAATGTGAGTTTTTCAAGCTGCTGTATTAGATCTGTTATTTTTTCTCCGCTCTTCACTGTTTGTGCAAGGCCATTGTCAATGGCTAATGATGAGATATCAGAAGCATGACTCCTCTTAATTAAATCTTACCCTGTGTTATCAGAGATACTGCTGGGAACAGGGGAACTGGACACCTCCCATGGAAGAGGAAATACAACTTACAAACACTCAAAGAATAATGCTCAGAGTCTAAACTGTGCCAATCAGACACAACGATACATTTAGAGTAGCATTTCCCTGTTGGGGAACATTTTTCAATTCAAACCATGAAAATAGTTTGGTATGTGGAGATGTATTTAGGGCATAGATACACATTCATTTACATTCGAGAGTCAACTTGCTTCTTTTCTTATGACAAAAGCATTTCTAAAAGAAGATGATGGTGTCCTTATATGGCAAGATAATCTGTTTGAGTCGCAAGCTGATTAGTAAAGTGCTAGATGACAAACTGCATTGAGCAAGGTTCTTTTGACTATGGGACCTGCAGTTGGCACATCTACCCATCTTCCCTGCTAACATTATCTCTGTAGCTCCATCCAGGTAAGAGTTTAAAAACTGCCACCTCTTCTCCCATAGAGGAGATTTACCTGTGAAATTATAGGGCCTGAAGCCTGGAAACTGGATAAAGTAATACTTCAACAGAGTATCAACAAACTTACAGTTCAGTATAACACTGCCCTGTAGGCCTGGGAGACTCCTGGCTTTCCAGAGAAAGACAAGAGAACTTTGTTTACAGACTTCAAAGTGCTGAAATAAGATGCCTGAAAATCATAGCACTACTAGGTAAAAAAGGTATTTCACATCATTGATTGAAGTGACTAATCCCTGTTTAGTTAAACTTCTGTCACTCTGCACAGCAGGAGTCATGTAGTAAGATCCTTAGGAAAGCATTTTTTTAATTGTCTAGATTAGTGAAGTCCTTGGTGATCTGAAGTACCCTAAAGTACTAATGAACAAATCTTCAGGAATAAAGTAGTATCACAAGGGCTTTATAAGATATTTAATCTAACTTCATATTAAGCTTTTAAAATCTTTCTAAGATAGTCTAAAAACATATAAGTTTGATGCATGTACTATAAACATATAAGTGATGTTATTCATACTTTCAACAGTGTATATATTTGCCTGCAGAAGTGAGAATGCGTATATAACTTCATAAGGATGCAAAGCTACAGTGTCTTACTAGCTTAAGTCCAGAAGCAGCATTACTGCAATACTGCACATAGATTAGTAATTAGAAAATTACTACACTACACCGCTTATAAACTTCCATCTGCTTGCATAAAGTCAGCTCATGGGCCCACGTGATATATTTTAACATCTGGTTCAAGAACAATACGGATGTTTCTGCACTGAGAGTCACACATCCTGAAAAATGAAGCTAGGGTTTGGTTACATATTAAAAAAAAAAGAAGTGAAGAGAAACTAGTTGAGACAGGTTCATGGTGACAAAGGTCATATTTGTAGTACCTATTTCATTTCTAGGGGGAAGATCCTCATCTTCATGACTAGGATACCGTTCCTTCCGATCAAGCAGAAGAAAATAAATCATCTTCTCTTGATTTTCTCTGAAAAAAAAGAAAAAAAATCTATAAATTTGAAGAGAATAAAGAATCAACATGTAGATAAACTCTTCTTATGAAGCAAACAGTTCCAGTTATTCTAAAAAGGCTGGAAATGGTCAGATACCTGACAGCTAGATACACAATCCACAAAGTTTTTGAGAACCTTGCTGTCCCCAACAAGCACCCTGTGAGAAAATTAAATGACTCCCACATAACACACACAGAACAGAGGCAGAGGACAGATGAGGTAATGTGTCCGTAAGAAGCCCAAACCAAGAGTGGCAAAAAGACAGGCATCTAGAGCCACTTAGTGCACTTTCCACTATGTGCTCCTCTTAACACCTCAGGAAATACATAGGCATAAGCTTGAAATAAATACAGATTTGACAACAAAGGCATCTCCAACACAAATAACAGCAACAATACTTTCTCATCTGGACTGCATGGTCCATCTTTTCATGAAGTGATCTTGCCTGACAGCAAGGTAAGAGACAGCATTATGTCTCCATATCTGGTCAGGATATGAGCTCCTGACACACGGTGCAAGGAAGGCTCAGTGTTTGTTCTCAACACCTCACTAGTAAATGAGCAGCCAGAGGGTAAGAAGTTGCTGCTGGTCCCCCACAGCGAGCAACATGTTAAAGCCATCTCTAACTCTCTCCAGGTTTATAAGCATCCCAGCCTATGAACACCCAACTGACGTGAAAACTGAGCAAGTGCTTACTCTTCTGACAACAAGTCCTGTAAGAGTTTATTTCGGTCACGGAAGCAGCCTAATGAATGCATGCTATCTAACACGTCGGGATCAATATCCTCCAAGGAAGGGAGAGAACGTATCTGCACCTTACGAGGGATTGGTTGCTCTGGTTCTGGCTCATTCTTACCCCCTCTGCAGAGGAAAGAAAAAGAGAGAGAAAAAGGGAAGGGAAAGAAGGAGAGAAAAGAAATATGAGTCACAAATGAACCCGTACACTGAAACACAGCCTGCAGTAACAGATAAAAATAGCTTGTTAAATTCCCACTGACAGACCAGAGTTTGCAACCAGACAGATATTCTTTTCAGTAGAAACCACCATGAAGGCTAAAAGTGACCAGCACCCTCTGGATTTTGGCCTTTAATGAGAAATGTCTGTGTTCAGTTAGAGAGGCAGTGGGAACTTCACTTACCAGTGCCCTAATAATTTAAGCAGATGTTCAGCATCCTAATGCCAAACATTTATAAAACACTGTGCCATTCTAGAGATGCTGTCTCATCAGCAGGCCAGACCACAGGGTATCAGGCTGAAAATTGCAAGCTGAATGATTCTCTTTAGAAGAAGGAGCTGTGAACACACCATCACTGTTTTTTACCAATTCTGATTACATCTGGTATTGCAGCTTATTTCTTTCTTTAAAGCTTTTAATGTGATTAAGAGACCTCAGTGTTCATGTCCCCACTTCACACACTTGGAGGTTTTTCTTGGGGAAACCAGGTTGTCTATTTACATGGCCAAATATGACAATCTCTGCTTCTCTTCATATATGAAAATTTAAAAATTGTGGCCTGAGGTCAGCAGCAGATCTAGGAGCACACCATTAGAAGTACAGCACATTAGTCTTTTAAAAGTAGTTAACACAAGCTGTCTGCATAATCATCTCCTTCCATTCACTAGACTCAGGAAATACTAATTATTTATTGCAATTAAAGGCCTTGACTGTAAGAAACAGGTCAGGTATCAGGATATCTATAACTGAATTAAAGATATACACTGCAGGCACGCTGAACATCCTTTAATTTTGTTTAGGCAGGCAGGAGGCAATTTATGTAAACTCTGCCCATCCAAAGAAGTGGATGTGGAAGTAGTGGTATTTTGGTTGGAGAAACTACCTATCCTGAATCTTCCTTGGACAATTTCGATCTTCCAGTGGATGCTTTGTGTGATGTTGGGGTTTACCTACTTTGTGGGTGAGGTCCTCCCTCCCCTTATGTGATGTAAATGTGTGGCTGCTGGGTCCAGGTTCCCAGTATGGGCAACAGGAACTGGGAATATTTAAACTGCATCAGATGCCAGCATTTGCTGCTTATGGGGCTGTGCTTGGGCAAGAGATTCTTCCTTTTGACGCTGGCAGAAACAGGGTGAATAGAACTTGTAAATTTAATTGCACAGCTTCAAATGCTCTGGGCCCACATGTGAGCTTTCCAAGTATCTACACAGAAAAATGAAGCCCCAATTCAAATGCTCTAATTTTTCTTGGCTAGGCTAGAAAGCAACTCTGGTGGGATCATACTCATCAACTCAAAGTCTCAGAGAGTTTACCGGAAAGAAAGTCAATGCAGGTTATCTCCACCAGGGTAAGAAGGCAATACTAAGTCATCACAGGCAGGTCTCTGATGCTAGGACAGGACAGTGACATGCTACACCATAACCACAGGAGATTGCTGGGTACTACTTGCAATTTCCTTTTAAGCAAGCTGAAAAGCAATTGTGAGGCATCTGCTCTGTTAACCATGTTTGTGGGCCATCACTTGCAGAAAGACTCCTCGGAAATTTTCATTTTAACTCTTCTTGAAGCAGTGAAAATGTGGTCAGACCTTCCTGGATACATGTTATGGAGTCAGACTCTGGTGTATATTACAGGGACCATAGCAACGTGGGTCTGATACCACTGTCTTATACTTGCACGTCTCTCACTCAGTTGTACTCAGTTTAGGGGGCTGGAAGCAGAATATACAGGACAGAGAAAGAATTTGCTCATTGGGAGTATTCTTGTGTGTGAAATCACTGAAAAACAGCTTCTGAAAACCCCACAGAATCTTGCAGAAGTGTCTATGTGTTTTGCAATAAAACCATGGTCCTGAATCTAAGTGCTAGATTAAAAAATCCTTGTTCAACTACAGAAACATTTTATTCCTTGAGTGCTCTGTCTTTAAGAGGTAGCTACTCCTACCTCACAGGATCAGGATCTAGTTCTCAGCAGGTAATAAGAAATGATTAGACCATAACCTTCGACTACTAAAGCCAGTGATGACCTTGTCATTTAGATAAATTCTTGCAGGATGGACCTTTGAACAGTTACGGTGTGGTTTTGGCTTTTAATGATCTGCAGTTCATTTTAAAAGTATTGACTTAATTAATCAGACATTATGTTACAAGCAGGTGCCCTTAGGGTAATTTAAAGAGATTAAGAAAGAATTACTGCATTTGAAAATTTCCAGAAAATCTGCATTTCTTACTAGTTGCCCTAGTCTACAGAAGGTATCGCCTCAAAGCTTCTGTATCAATCAGGGTAAGAGCCATTTCTAGAGAGCACAGCTTGCCATCTTCAGTGCAAAAAAAGTGGCATTTACTTATGCCCTGTACCTGGTCAGCCTCAGCCATAGGCAGGAATTTTCACACCTCCTCATCAGGTACAAGTAAAATCTGTAAAGAAGTGCCTCATCATCTGCCAGCGCAATTCAGTCTTCAGGAAATGAAAATCATCAGGTCTGGGCTATGACTGGCATGATTGTATTGCCTGTTCCATTCTCAGTCTGGTAAAGAGTGACAAATTCGTTGCATTTCAGCCCACATAGACATCAAACAATGTCACATGATGAACACTGCAGATCATGTCTATTTTTTAAAGGCCCGCATGAATGTAATTGCTGCTTTAAATCCATACTCTTTTGTGAGGACTGGTGCATTCAATGGCTGTGATTCCAGGCCAGGGCAGACTTTTTCAGCTTTTCTCTTAGATTCCCTCATGAATCTCACCAAGACACACATTTGCATCAGTGCAGAGCACAGTAGAACCAGTACAGTTTACTTTTACTGATTTTAGTAAACTTGGTACCTTCACAATTAGGGCAATAACTCAGTGTTATAGGAGCATGTATTTACCATAATAGCTAAATTTATTTGCCTTCTTGCTATATTTTAAAAATGTGAAAAAACCTGCTGTTTATTTGCTGATTTATGATAACCCATGCTTGAGATAAAAATAAATTATTTCAATTAAAAAGGTTTAAAAAACCTCACTGAATTAATTTGTGTGGGAGAGCAAGAAGAACTGGAGGTTGGTGATGAAAGGTTTCTCTTTGGTTTCTTTTTCCCTTTTTTTAGGACTGTGAATCATGACTTCAACTTTCAAGACCTCTTTGTCTGTCTGCCTAGTTTGCAATTAAATCTATTTCTTACTTTTGCAACAGGCTTAATATTTATTTGAAGAATTAAGTGAAATCACTTATATGTTTTGAGTATAAATTTAAGGTCAGTAACCTATATTTGACAAAAAATGAAGATGTTACATGTGTAACATGAAATAAGAAAAAAGTGAAAGATGTGAGCAAAAAAAGCCATAGAGTAACACATTTTTAACCCCTCCTTCTCTGCCAGCATTAATATTTCCAGGCAAAATGAATGCAAACAGGCTATGAAACATTACCAGATGAAAGCAGTTGAGTTTTGAGGTGGCAGGGTTATTCACAGACTAAATTTAGCCAATGGAGCTTAACCTCTTTAGGTTAATCCATGGCCACTATAGAGAGAATGAGAAAGAGACTCATTAAAAAAGCTATTTTGAGCAGAAATTTCATTTTAGGTGATCTGAATGGACTTCTGGAAGAGTCTTTCTGCATTGACTACACTGGGAGATTACAGGAGACTTGCTTTTGCAAAACTCAGTTTCTACTTCTGAAAATAGCCTCAGAAGCTATTTCCATTGGGGTAAAAAATATTTACTGTGTTATCCATCAGAGAATCTGACCTTCACATTGAAAAGTACAGGACAACGTTCAAATGCTTGTGTCTGCAGAGAAGAAAAATCTTCAAATTCTGAACTAGAACAAAGTCATGAAATAACATTTGCCTAATTGTGCATTTGACCCTTGGACAACAGTCCTCTGACAGGTGAAAACATCCAGGCAAAAACCTTGAGGAGGGTTAAAATAATAATATAAGTGATCAATGACATAGCATTTTATTTCCTATTCCAGTTCTGATCAAAGCACAGTGAAAGTCAGTTGATTTCACTCCATGAAGAAACAGAGGAGATCAGCTGTCCAGTCTGATGTAAACAGCATTTACTTCTGTAATTGCTGGTAAGACATTATAGGAGGGGTATTCCAGAGCCTATAATTTGAGATTTACTCCCTCTGTTCTCCTACATTTACCCCTGAGAGTTTTTGGGTTTTTTTTAAATACCTGCAGCAAACAACACTCCAGTTCTTCTTTGATTTAAAAAGGTGCCACGTGAACTGGTAACTGCAGAGAACATGAAAAAGCCATGGACAGAGTACTGCCACCATTTCTGGTGAACGTGTTATTCAACAAACTGCTGAGTGCCCTCAGATCCTATCCAGGTCAGATAAATAGAGAAGTGAACAATGCCTGTAAGATAAAACCAAATAAAAGTTGGGGTTTTTTTTCCTGGTAACAGGTTTAAATACCTGTTTGTATCATCCTCGAGTATTCTCCAAGAGCAATATAGGATTATGAAGGCAGGAGTTTCCTTATCATCCACCTGGGGAACCTGTGGGTATGCTGACCCCAAGAAGTATGTATTAAAGCATCATTTCGTTGTTTACTATGTGAAATATTCTCCCTAGTTTAATTAGGTTATCATCAGTTTTAAGAAAATGTTATTTATTTAGGTTTCTTGCAATACTATAAAGGCTACACAAAGTGCAAGGTCACGTTCAAAAGCCATCAATCTTCCTTATACCCAAAGCACTAGGCAGGCACATACATTTCTCACAGACCTCCTGTTTCACTGTCAAGACTGCTGCTTTTAATCAAGTCACAGAACTACTCTCACATCAACAGGTTACAAGGTCAGAAGCAGTTTCTTTGCTTTCTGTGAAGGAGTAGGGATTATGAGGCAGAAAAGCTCTTGTTCACAGGTGCTTACTTATTAATATCATCATTTTTGTTTCTACTTCAGAGAAAAGCCAGGATGCCAGGAAGGAACGAACAAAAGCTTTCTTGTCAAGAAGGTATTGTAAGGGATTGTCTGTAGCACTTGGATAGCAGCTAAATATGACTGTTAGTTGGGGGTTTTTGCTGGTCACTTGCAGGTATCTTTTTAACACAGCAAGTTGCTGGAATGAACATCTTATTTCAAGCAACTGTTAGCCAGTTATAAAAAGTATAAAAAGTTATTAGCTTGACATATATACATATATATATGAAATTATGTGAGTAGTAAAGGGTAAAAAACCCCAAAAACATTAGTTGCCTTTCTGTCCCCTGCCCATTTCTCCACCTGTGTGAAAGCTGCTTTCAGTCTCCAGTCTCTCTCCTCAGAGATCATTAGAATATCAGCTCCCGTAATGGAACCAATACCGAATATATGCAAAAGTGAAGTAAAAATGTTACTTACATATACCATATGTGTTTCTGAATATGTTCTAGCTGTAAAGGAAAAGAAAACAAGGAATTAGTGGCGTAAAACAGAAATGTACCTCCACAAGACATCCTTATTCAAGGCTTATTCAGGTTCAGTCCAACATTCTCGAGATGGGTCTACACAAACAATAGGTACTTCATGCTGCATAAAGAGCATGCTCATCCTCATCCACTCCACTTGAAATGAGACTAAGTCCAGACATAAGGTATCAGTCAAGAGCAAATCCCGGGAAAATGTGTAAGTACAATGCTTTGCAGACAAGTGTTTCAACTATTTAAGTTTTTTCCTTCCTTCCTAAGCCTTTCCCCTCTATAACCTAACTGAAGCTAACAAACTGCTCCTTTTTTTATGTGCACAGTAGTAGATTATTCATACCTGAAGTTCATTTCTAGATTTGTTTTGGAAAAAAAAGGGAGACAGAGTGAAATAGAAATAGATTAAAAAAGATAATACAAATAAACAAAATAAACTGCATACATGACAAGACCTTCTCTCAGGACACATTCTTGATTGGCTTCACATTTGTTATTAAAATCTAAAAACCAAGTAGAATGAGGTCCTACATCAAAATGATACCATTTATTTTTCCAATAACTAAACACCAGGCTGCAAATTTCTTTTACTTCCCCCTCTTTCTTGTTTCACGCAAGCATTTTACTATGTAATGAAGGACTGATCAAAGCTGAACCATGGCCTTGTCCACCTATGGAAGGCAGATTCCAGCAAATGTTACACAATGACCATGTTTTTCACAAGCGTGGTGAAAAGAAATTAACATCCTTTCCCCAAGAGAAACTCTCAATAGCTACTAGGGAACAAATTGTTCATATGACATACCTAGGGCAGAAACTTCCTAATCTGGTTTTGTTTGGTTTGGGTTTTTTTTAAGCATCATCACAGGAGAAAAGAACTTCACAGAGATGCCCAGAGATCATTCATTATGTAGAAAATATTTCTAATATTCCTCTTTATGAAGCACCTTTGTATGTGCAGAACAATATGCACACCAACTGCACAGAGGCTTGCATTTGTGTAACTTGCAGGTGAGAGGCAGGGGAGAGCCAGAAGGAAATTCAAGTATTAAGAGCTATAAGATGAAATCACAGACCCATTAAACTGGTCAGGAAGAATGGAGACAGCTGTCCTGCTTTTATTACTTTCCACTTCAATTCCAGACCAACAAGAATCAGAGTGGGGGAAAAAAGAAGAAAAACCACGAAAGAAAAATGGACAAACAACAAAATCTCAGAGACGGAAAGTAGGTGTTTGCCACAGAGAGCAAGGAATGAGAGCCCTCTGTGCTATTGAACAACAGCCCTGTGCCTGGGAAACCTGGAAGATCTGAGGTCGGCTCTATATGAGACCGTTTTTTAAGTGAGACGGGGCTTTTCCTGAAAACAAAGAAAGAAGGGAATGCAGCTTAGGAAAGCATGACAGGAAGCTGGAGGGATCAGTATGAAAGACAAACAGCCCTCTTTAAAACTGAGACTGTATCAACACTGCAATCAGAGGTGCAGCTGGTACATGCATACCTAGCTGTCTTCTAAGCAGCCCAAGTGCTGGGAGCACCAATTTCCCACATATACCCACCCATGGGCTCTGGCAGAGTTGCACAGCTTCCAGCTGTGGCCTCAGTTCTGCCACAATAGTCCCCCTTCATTACAATTCCCCTTGCATTAGTTAGTCTTTTCATCCCTGAACTATTAAGAGAAAGGTGGTGTATTCCTAACACAATGCCATCTTCCCCGACCACCTCAAGGAGGTAAGATAAACATTATAGGTCTTCCCTTAATAGCCTGAAAATGTGTCCCTCTTCCTTATGATTCTTTGCAAGCTGAGGTACAACCACAGAATGTTGTAAGAGCCTATTTGTACAGTTCTGATGGGACAGATTTTAGCATGGTTACTTATCAGGTCCATAGTACTGGTGTGGATCTGCTAAAGAGTGTAGTGTACCTCCTTTCCCTGGGAAAACCATACTATGGGAAGCATATCTACTCATTATTTCATGTATACCACATGGAGCGTGTGAGATGAATGATTTCAGACAAGATGCAGATGATACAGCTAAGCTATGTCCAAGCCTCTTTCATGCTTGCTTCTCCTGCTGGATATTCTGTCTCCACGGGTCACATTGTTCTTTTGTGCCTGCAATATACAGAAATGCTGTAGTGAAGCAGACAACAGCATTTCATTTTCTGAGTCAGAGAGGGGGAAGAAAGGAGGCTCAATAGTTCATGTCTTAGTCACAAAACCTCTGGGCTCCTTCAGAGAAGATATCAAAGAGAAATCCCTTCTGCCCATCCCTGCTGATCAACCTCCTTCAAGCTAATGAACTCAGTGCATTTTTCCAAAAGAGCAGCCCGTAGCACCCTTATATACATTCAAAGGTGCGTGAGAGTTCTCGTGGCTGCTGTTTATCTACCAATCTGTCATTCAACCCACAACAAAACTATTGCTGTGAAGTACACTGGGATACCCCAGATATGAAAAGTATTCTACAAAATCAATTTCTATTCTGATTCAAACGTAACTGTATTGAAATGCTATTATGAATGTGCTTGCTACTGCCAACATCTTCACTGTTTTTTTTAAAGGTAATTAATTAATGCTTTATTGCTTTTCATCTGCATAAAGTGACAGGAGGTTTATGGGAGGGCGATTGGTTTTGACAGGGAGAAGTCTGTATGATTTTTACTATGCAATGCAGGGGAGGGAGATACACAGTGGGAACTAATCTCACTCCTTCTGCTTTCATTTAAAAACAATGTTTAAAGGCATTTAAGCAATGAAGGCATTTAACAACCCTTCCCAGAGGGTTCTTCTTGCTGTTTGCACATGAGTTTGCCAAATTTAATGCCATTTTATGGAAGTTGTAAAAACACTGCTTTCTAATATCTCTTAGCCACTGCAGGCAATTGTCTCATGACGCCATCTCTGAAAGAGCAAAACATGCTCAGATCTGTTGCACTTGCACAGTCAGAGGAGAGACTTCTGCAAGCTAAAATGCTGTAAGGGAAGGAGAGGGGAAATTCCTTTATCATGGTTTAATGTAATTCCAATATACGTTAAACTGGTATACTGAAGTATACACATGAGAGACCCATTGTGATACAGAGTTGTAGAAGCACATAAAATAAAAAGAGGTCTCCTCCCACAAGGAGCTTATATCTGAATTCTAAGTCAGGGAACAACAGATGGAGACAGACAGGCAGGTGGAAGACAGCACTGTCTACATCCTCAGCACTGATCTCGGCAGAGTGGTTGCCAAGCTAAAAAGTTCTGACCTGAAAAAAAAACTTTCTCAAAGTCTGTGGATACAGATGAGGGCTTCTGAGCTTGAGCTTATGGCAAATTTCAAACTTCCCTGTCCAGAAAGGGTACAGTATCGAACTCATCTGTGCACTAAATTGACCCACACCTCAGATGAATCTTTGTAATTCAGAAGATTCTCTAGGTTGAGCTTTAATCCTACTGTATAATGCCACGATAAAGGCCATGCCTGACCAAAGGATTCAAGGTTGCAGTGCAAATAGCACTGGTAGAACCCTGACCTGTGTCAGCAGTAGCAACCGTACTATACTAGCCTCCAAGGATCTTGAGAAGGGCAAGGTATCACTGTGCTACATGCATCTACCTAAAAGGAAGTTGTGGAGAGGAGGGTGCTGGCCTTTTCTCCCAAGGGACAGGGGACAGGATGAGAGGGAATGTCCTCAAGCTCCGCCAGGGGAGGTTTAGGCTGAACATTAGGAAAAAATTTTTCACAGGAAGGGTCACTGGGCACTGGAACAGGCTGCCCAGGGAGGTAGTGGAGTCACCTTCCCTGGAGGTGTTTAAGGGATGGGTGGATGAGGCGCTGAGGAGCATGATTTAGTGTTTAAATAGGAATGGTTGGACTTGATGATCTGATGGGCCTTTTCCAACCTGGTGGTTCTATGATTCTATGCATGGTGCACAAACAGGCCCTTGGCAGCCAAAACCTTACAGCCTATGTACATCAACTGGACAATTATCTCTATTCTATAGGTGGTGAAGTGAGATAATTTAAATGATGCAATAGGTACCTTACCATACAACCTTCTAGAAAAATGAAGAAGGAATCAGGTGAATTTTCCCCTGTTCATTTTTTTTTAACATCCTTTAGATGCTGTGGTTAATCACTAGCATACATTTAACCCAAGGAAAATAAAATGAAACAGTGAGCAGACAGGAGACTCTGAAAATGTGTGTAATTTAAGTTGGATAATATTCAGGGCCAAGTATTTCAGACTATGTGGACACCCAACATAGAAGGCAAGTCATTCTATTCTGGAATAAAATGTCAACACTGGAACAATAACAGCTTTATCAGAGTAGCTTATTCTGCAATATCTGCTCTAATCCACTTTGCCCTACAGACAAAGTTTTGATAAAGCTCATCCATCTTTAAAAGGAAAGTGGACTAAAAGCTCTTTAGTCTTCCACCTTTGCCTTTGTGTGTCTGTAGAAGAAAATATCAGCTGAGAATGCAAATGGATTCCACTACAGGAGCTGCAATTCTCTGCTGTAGAGATGCTGAATCACTGGAAACCTCCAAGGAAAAGAATATTCCATTTCCAAAGAGCGTGTAACTAAAAGAAACCTCATTCTCTTTCATAAACCTTCTCAAACTTGAAATTAATTATCTTTTTCCTCCTGATACCACTCCTACTTTAGCTGATGCAGAACCCTGCTAATATGCCTGAAATGCTTGTTCTAACTTCTCATCTGCTTTCATGAAAGTCCATTTGATACACGTGTTTTCCTGCCAGTATCTTCCCTTAGTTTAAATAATCCTTCTCTTCCTAATAATTACCTCTAATGAATATGCAGATGACCGGTACAACCATTCTTAGACATCAGCTGTGTAGACTACGTGAAGCTTTTTTAGGCTGTGCTATTCAGACAGACTCTCTGAAATACTGACCGCTTCAGTACTCTATCATTGTTTGACTTCAAATTTCATGAATATGGATGGTCAGAAATATCACAACGAGCAGCTACTTTTGCAGCCTATTGAAAGGAAAATATGGATTCCTTTACTTTAAAGCATATTTAGTAAAAGAGGCCTAGTAAAGGACAAGGACATCCCACTGACCATATCTGAGGCTTTATGATAAATGGTGAGAGCGGATATTATTCCACTAAGAAATTTAAAGTTCTCTTTCCATAAATTAATCATATACAAAGAAAGGTAATGACTATTTCTTAGAGCAGAAAAGGGACAACAACAATAATCTTTCCATTAATCCTCTCAAGTCTCAATACTGAAGCTGAATAATGATAGCTAAACAAGAATGCTAGTTCTGTCTTTGCTGATCATTTTAACAGATGGACTGGGGAAGGTGTGGACATGCTGTGAAATGGTGATTACTTCAGGAAGGGAAATATAGTTGGAGGGAGAGGGGAAGGGGAAAAGATGCAAGTCAGAAAAGATGAACAAAGCAGGGAGGGAAAGGGAAAAATGAAAAAAAAAATCTAGTGACCTTATATTTGACTATATTTTTGTGCTGAATTCACCAGTGAGACATTGAGAAAATGGTCAGTAATGGTTACAATAACATCTGTACTTATTGTACCCAAGCCACAGTTTCACTCAGATCTTTGTATAAATATCAAATTGATTCATGGGAGACATTTTCTAGGAATAGATGTTGCCAAATAAACCCATATTTATACTTGTTTTTGCAGGACACAGCTTATTTTAGATTCAGATCTCTCCTCAGAATGAACTATATATGAACTACATATTTCCAGCTCCTGTGTGGTAAACAAAAAGCTCCTTTCTGTCAGACAATCTAAGCAACCGGCACACTAACAGCATGCTAGTGTGACAGTGGTAGGGACAGACAGAGACTCTAAAATAATGAAAACAAGATTTCAGCTAATAGCAAAGAGCTATCCTTCTCTCCTCCTGGCTCTCAACATTTCAATACGTTGTATTTCAAATCCTTAGTCAGAATTCATGGGTCAGTGTTTGCCAATAACTATTCAATCAGGTTTTTTGTTTCCTCCCTAAGGAACTTAAAGCTTATTTTTGATCAAGAAAAAGAGCTGGGGAGGGGTGTCCCTCTGGGACCTTAATTTACTTTAACTGTTTTCTCACTTACATGTGTACGTTGTCTGCTGAATTGCACAATTCAAAACATTTAGGTACTATGCTTTTTGCAAAAGTTCTGAACAATTTTAAGAAGATCTAATATTTGATCATGTGCTCCCTGGCATACCCAAATCATTTACACTAAGATCTTTGAAAGAAGAAAAAACACTGCATTTACATTAAGAAAAGGAAAGTGAGTGACATGGTGCCTTCCCTGGTCACAAAGAACAGCTGTTACATGTCTCAGTGTATGACCCTAAACTCTGCAGTGTTCTTTCCATGAAAATACTTTGAAAAATATTCTTTCTTTATTTAAAAATCTGTCTAAAAATGGCCTTTTACAGTGCCTAATAGTTTTGCCCCCCCCACTCAGTTGCTACTTATGTACTGTAAATGTAATGGCTGCTGGGTTTGCAAAAATAGGGATACTAGTAATAGCTTAAAGAATTTTTCACATATGCCACTGAATACGAGCATGATGCGGTTTTCATAAAGAATGAAATTAAAAGCCAGGTGCAGTTGCCAGGTAATACTGTAAAGAGAGTTATGAAGGGAGTTTCAGTTCACTTAGCAGACACGTGTCTGCATCCCAAAAGCAGCATCACAGCTGGCACAGGCTGGTGCTGTTGTTAGCAATCTCAGCAGAGAGGCCAAGCAGTGATCTGAGAGTTTATTTATAAATATTTCAGCAGACTGAAGAACCAGGAGGAGTTTAAAATTTACATTTCTTTATACATACTCCTACTCAGAATCTGTGAGCTTAGTAAATGTGTATAAAATCATCACCACAGCCTGACAATAGGATTTACAAGGGCAATCTACTCATAAAGGCAGAAAGCCTCCACTGACAAGCAGGCTATCTTGCTTTCCAAAATGATTTTAATTGCTATTTTTTTTTTTCTCTAAAACATTAACACAGTGTTAATGACGGAGACAATCACTACATATTGCTCACCCTTGCAGGGTCTCTGTTGTAGTGATGGGATCCTAGATGCAAAGACTCAGTGCTGAATGCCAGGAGCTCAACACTGTGGGCCTATTCATGCTCAGGAGCACAGGGCACAAGATTAAAGTGCAGACTGGAAGACTTGCTCTGAAGGCTGCTAGAGGATAATGCAGAGCAAATGCAGGATAGAATACAATGCACACTGCATAGCACAAAATGAGAAGCCATCATTTTTGTCAGAAATCTGAGGAAAACATACTCTCTTTAATAGCAAAGTCTCCTATAACAGTCCTAATAGGTTTGACCCTCAGTAATATCTCATCCCTGACAAACAAGTCAGGAGAGATAGACAACTCAGGTAGGCTACAAAATGTGCTAATGGGTTAGTAGCACTAAGATGACATTGTGAGGGTATTTCTTCGAAGTGGCCACTGCTACATATGAAGGAGAATCACGATGCTAGAGAAAACACACAAAGGCAATCTACACTAATGATTCAAAATAGAAGGTAACTAACTTCTTCCCACAGACTTCACCAACTTCACTCATTCTTTGCTCAGGAGGAAATGCATAGGACTGGCAGTAAATCAAAGTTACCTTAGTTATTCAACTGTTAACTGCAACAAGGTGACAAACGAAGCCTTGTTCACATAACTTGCAGCAAATGCCTTCTTACCGTGAGGCGTTTCGAGGCATCCACTTCAATCATCCCCCGCAAAAGGTTCTGACAGTCCGGAGGGATAAAATGTGGCATGTGGAACACTCCACGTTTCACCTTCTCCAACAGTTGCCGCAAGTTGTCGTCATCGAAAGGTAGGGCACCCTGCAGGGATGTGACAGTGTGGTGCATGAAAGAGAAAGGCAAGAGGAGAAAAGCCAAGATAAACACAGTCAAAGAATGGAAAGATGAAGTCAGCTCATAATGAATTATTACATTAAGTGAAAAAAACCTTTTATCAATTGAAAAGAAATAATTTCTTAGTGCTGCTGTATTTTCTCCAGGACAGAAAACAAAACTGAGGATACAGGTTTTTTATTAGACCTCTAATTAGAAAACAACTACCAGTATAAAACATAACACAAAATGTGAAATTGCTTTTCCAGGCAAATTCACCAAAGATGCATGGATTCGCTTAAATTCAGCTCAAGCTTTTGAACTGGTATTCCTCCTGGGCATACTTTCATAGCAGCAATGTTTACCGTCTCCTTATTTTTAATCTTTCTGAGACACATCTATTGCAGCCATTGAAAAGGAGAACAGCATTTGAGAGACTTTCAGTCTTTCTGATAGACCAGTGAAATGACATAGCTGAAAAAAACCCTAACCAGCACTAGCCTTCAGAAGCAGCAGACCTTCTACCTGTTTAATATACTGCATCCAGTTCCCATGCTGTGGTCAGTCCACCAGTTCCCATTGCTTCCCTACTGTAGTTCACTTACATGAATGGCTTTAGAATTTTTTAGCAGAATTGCATTTTGAGCATATCATTAGCTTTCCACAAAAAGCAGCTGTTGACGAAGGGAGACAAGGACATCCGATGATCGTCAGCAAGTCCCAATTTTATTAAGAGTGGCGCTTAGTTAAATACAGTCAATAATGAGCTTCATACATATTGCAAAAGCTGAGCTCCTAATTGGTCAGTGAACTAAAGCGAGCAAAACACAAGCTACCCATCCCCCCAGGTGCAGCTGGGTGCTACGAGATTCGCTCCCTCGCATTCTTCCCATCGTAGATCTAACCAGGGTCCCACGCCTTCCTAAGCACCAAGGACACTGTTTCCCTAAGGAGGCCTCTAGCTTATCAGTATCCTTTCTGCAGGAGCCATTCCTGAATAAGGCCCAGGCTCCCGACAAGCAGCAAAAGATCTATCCTTGCTGCAAGGGCAGAAAGGAAAAAAAAGAAGTTGAAATCCTTAAAATAATTCCACCGACTGAAGCCAATACCCCTTTATAGCAAGTCGACACCTTCCTAGATATTCTCACTTCTTTCTTTCAGCACCTAATTCTAGTAGGTTCTGAGCTCCCTTGACTTCCAGGATGGTTTGTGGAAAGCTGCAAGCTGTCAGCTGCTGCGATAATGAAGCTTTAAGTTGTTGATTTTGGCACTGCTCTTACTACAGTGAGTTGGGCATCCGTATAAGCAATCCTGTGTCTATGGTTTATGGAGACCAACAGATCCATTTACAGAAGCCTCAGAAAGCCTACCTGAGGGCAAGCGCTACTGGGCACTATTTACTGTTGTTTGTTCATTCAAGTGGCCTTGAGGAGAGAGAGCCTCCCTGTCTTCTGTAACCAATCTCCTGAGTTACCTACTTTTTTCTTAACTGTTCCAGACTTAAAGGAAAATCAATTCTGATAGTTCAGTAATTTGGCTAATGCAATTTAAGCCATGATGAAATCAGCAAGGGTGCCTTGTGGCATTTCCTGAAGGTAACAACTACAGCTCTTTTATTACTACCTCCTGCTATTATAGTTTGAGACTTTTTGTAGGGTTTGTCCTGACAAAATTAACTGGAGAGCTCTGCCCTCTCCTTCCATGATATTTCAATCACTTCGCAGGCTCATGTATATACGTAGGAACAAGTGAAGATACAGCAACAGAGAGATGTAAATTTTTGTCAGAGAATCCCCCTGAAAATGAGAAGCCCACTCCTATAATTTCTAACCTTCTTGACACATCCTTTTTTCAATTCTTACAAATTCAAGAAGTTATAGTAAGAGTTCATTATACAGTTCTCTTTTATCAGCCATAAGAATAGCTGCTCAGGTGCAATAGTTGACCAGATGTTATCTAGTGAGACATTTGAGTTCTTCACTGGTAACATCATGATAAAAAATCTAAAACTTCAAAAACATCAGTGAATTATAATGACTAAAAAGAAAAAGAAAGATCAGTTAAGGTGAATTAAATCATTGCACTGAGATCATTTCAAAGTATTTTGATTCAGGCCATTAAAAAAACCCAGCATATTTTCTAAAACAAAAATTCTTTATAATTTTCAAGTACTTTAACTAAAAATGACATGGAGAATCTAATTGTACAGTGCAAAAATACTTTTGTCAAAATAAAACGTTTAAGTGAAGTAATTAGGTTTACTAATAAATATACAAGGACATCAAAATGTGACTTTGAGCTTGCTATTTTTGTAAGTGTAGTTGCTTATCTGAACTATTATAGATATAAACAATTATTAAAGATATAATTACACAGATATAAAATATACATAATATATAAAATAAAAATATTATAGATATAAATGAACCTTAACATGCACATAAAATCTATTTCAATATACATCTGCACATGCTATATGCTTACATGAACATAAACTATATTTTCCTACATTGTACCATGGAAACAAATGTCAAGCCTATGTATCTTCAGCTGGACATTGAACTATTTTATGTTTAGAAGTATCACACTAGCACTGCAAATCAGAATAAATTCTACAGAGAATTAAAACTTTGATCAAAAGAAAGGTAAGTTACAAAATACCAATTTTGAATACTAAATAAAGTATTACCGAGCAAGATAGAAACTAATTTAAACTTTGTACTACTGGCTCAGTTTTATACTACCAAGCGTACCAAAATAAATGTAGCTCAATAGTTACACGAAACAAAATTACTGCACTCAAATCTTCTCTTGATAAAACATTGCAGTCAATGTATGCATATACCTACTGAAACACACATATGCATACTGCAGGAAAAAATAACACTTCCTAGACTCAGCCATATTTTGGTCCTGTATAGGACAATTTATTTGACACTCTCTGTATCTTGCAGCTGAAACACTGCACATCTTCTCCGGTCAAAAAAAGTGCTGCAATGTCACAGCACAGGAAAGACCATTTATGGAGACAAGTTTTTGACACTTGTCGGTGCACTCTTGTGGAGGGAGGCAGCATTTTAAAGAAAAAGTGAAATATTCCTCATGTTCTTCCTTTAGGACCGATGTGCAAATAAGAGGAAAAGGCTGCAACTAGGAGATACAAAAATAGAGGAGCTAAAAAAACCCTATCTGTACATGATGTCAATAGAACAGACATTAAATACAGCAGCATTTTTGATTTTTCATTTTTTTTATTTTTAAGGGATAGCTCAAGGAAGATGACTCACCACTAGCAATGCAAATAAAATGACTCCACAGCTCCAGACGTCTGCTTTCCTTCCATCATACTTTTCTCCCTGTGCAACAATGACACAGATGTTCAAAAGACGGCTTGCTAGTAAAAGAATTACTTAACCTTGAAGACCAAGAGATGGGAGAATGGGAAACCCCACATTTCAATTGAGCCACTTGCTTACCAAGGTGGCCTTCCCAACCAGGAGGCCATGACACAGCACACTAACTGAAGTTTTTATGAACATCAGTTTACAGTCTTATCTGGGATCTGTGAGAACAGGTTCAGAAGTGGGGCGGGGGGCAGGAATGGTCAACAACTCACAAATGATTAGACCTGGCACTTAAATAGTGTCAGAGGTGCATTAAGGACCTCAAGAAGGTGTTTTTCTCCTCCCTGGTTCTTCAGGGAGCTTGTCACTAGTTGTATTATGTGTGAACTCATAGTATTGTCTGGACAGCATCTTCTGTATGCTTCTTGTTTGGCTTTACGTTAAAGATATGTTTTAAAAGAAGGGAATCTTGTCCACTGAAATCTCGGATACTTATTTTCAGAGAACAAAGGGAAAGCAGAAGGAAAGGATAGTTCAATTGTTTAATGGAGACCAACATCGCTGACAGTCATCCCCAGGTCTTCTACTGAAATGACAGCTACAACAGAGACAGGAAAGTGTAGGGGACTGCCCTCCCTGAGTGGAAACATCAAGTTAAATGAGGCTATTGTATTTTTGCCTGATCACGTGGCACAAAGAGTATTGTGAGAATAACACACTATCATTTCCCTCATATCATTTATGTGGCTTGATTCAAGACTGAGTCAAACACATGGAACTGTAGTTCTGTTCCCTGTGTTCTTTCCAATGCTATGCAGCTTGGACAAATCTTGGACAAGTCAGGAGGGTCTACCTGCGTACTTGCAATGACTGACACTTCAAAAAAACATATTTACACACAGTGATGTTAACCAACTTACCCGGATGACTTCAGGGCAAGCATAGTGTGGTGATCTGAAACAAAATACAATCAAATGAGCATGTGATATTCATGGATCACATGCATATCCATTTTGTTTAGCAGAATTATAATCATCTCACTTATATGAATGCAAGCACACAAATCCAGCTGCTTTTTCCTTACCTCAATGAGAACACATCTCTAAGAAATTCAGAAAATGGTCAAGAACTAGCATGATTCATCATTCCATGGCCCTACTGTGAATTTCTTAAAAGAGAGGAATAAAGAGAAGACCAGGCATATTCTGTAACTATATACAATTCCAGTCCTCTCATTCCATCCTTTAACTGGGCCTTCTGTCTGATTAGGAGGAAGGACTCATGCCAGCTAGCCTTTTATAAGAAAAAAGATGGAACAATGTTCTCAGACCAAACACATGCATACCTAAATCTCTCCTGCTAAGATTGCTCTCAATTACACCAGCTGTTATAAAAGCTGCTGATACATGATGTTGACACACGTGGGTTTTTTCCTTTAAAAAACGAAAAAGGATGGACAGTAGCACTATTACCTAGTGAGCTAATATATTCTTTCTGCATCCTCCTACCCATATATCTCTGGTTTGATTCCTGGCTGAGAATAGTTAATTACTTCAACTTGCCAGGTAATTATTTTAATTCCTAAAGATTATAGCCATGGTTATTTATTTTAAAGCCTTCATTAAAGTAACCTGACAAGTAAAAGGGAGGCAAGCTGTCTGAGACCTGTGTGCAAATCATGCTATTGTTTATACTGACACCTCCCAGCAGTCCCTGAGCCTGTCTTCATTTGTGCATTTGTTTCTTGTGACAAATGCAATCATGGTTGGGCAATACCTGTCACAAAGTAAGGAGAAAAACAGAAGCACAGTGAGGTTAGGTCTGAGCCAAGATGCTGCATTAATGCCCAGTGAGACAGCCCATTAATTGGATTTCCATACACACTACGCTTCTCATATGGCAAAATTTCACCCCACAGGCATTCAACACCCTGATTTGGTATCACAGCTTTTGGTAGATCATAATACACTCAGGGTACACTTGGGACTGCAGTTACCTTGACAGTGAGGCTTAAGCAAGGAGAGAGAAATGCAGTTTATCCCTTGAAAACGTTAGGAAAGGTGGAATTCAGAAATTCACTACAAGCTTTAATACACTCCCCCCACCTCCATCTCAGAGGTTATCACAGGTATTCTAATGAGGTCTATCTGCTCAGTGGTGTCTTAATTTAGACTGGATTTCATAAACAGATAATGCGAACCAGAGCCTTCCCTCAGAGAGCTGGCCAGACCTGATCCTTGAGAGAACAGAAAGAAGGGAGTCATACCTAGTGGATAGGACAGACTATCTAGGCTCTCTTATCAGCTCTGTTTCTGGCAGTCATATGGACATGAACAATGTTACTGAACATTTTTAAAAGCTGGAGCTGCCCACAGCTTGAAAAAGGTGACCAGAACCTCACCATGAGTCTACTCCTTTGACTAAAACAAGAGTAACGCCACCTCACCATTCATACCTCACAGAAGTTTGGATGACTGAAATCTCTGAATTTGTACAAGGTTTTAACTTTCTAGGCAAAAGCTTCTATAACAACAAAAAGTGTGATGGCAACAATAATGAAATAAAGCTAAAGTACTAAAATAATGTTAATAAAATTATGGCTCCTTGACTAAGCGAGTTTCATCTGGTGGACTTGCAGCATATTGCTGGGCACTGCTGGAAAGAAAGTGAGGCCAGAGTAAGATGCTGAATTGCTTGATATTACATATGCGTTCCCAAACCCCAATGTGTATTGTTCTCTGTGAATTTGCTTCTTTATAGCAATCCAACAGCTACTCTACACCTGTCCTTTTTAACACCCTGAGGTCTTAACCATTAAACAGCACCTTCACTGGATTAATGCATGATTTTACAAGCTTTTAGAAGACAAGTTACATTATATTTGCGAGTACACTTGACTAGTAGTGGTGTCTTCTTTTTCATACATAAAACCAGTGCAGAGTGTACAGGCTATCCCTATTTGTGTACACACAAATCACAATTAAGGAGTAGCACCAGAATCAGGACTGTAACCCATGACTGTAAAACACAGCCTGTTGTCACCTGTGCCAGACTGCTTGGACGGAGCTGTAGAAGAGGACAGGATGGGAGCTGTTGGGAAGGCAGTAATGCAATTATGTTTTGGAAAAAAACCACAATAGCAAAAAGACTCTAGGAACTATATCAGATAATGGACACTACTCATTTTAGTCACCCCAGATTAGAAAGACCAGTTCTAATGTGTTCTATATAAACCATTAGGTTTATTGATAACAAAGGAGAGAAGACACAATCTAGGTAACTGTTGAGCTCCAGTCACTTAGTGTGTCTGAGTTTCTCAGTATTGCATGCATTTTAGCTTCTGTCAGGTACTGTGCTACAATTGCCTTCCCTACAGAAGATGACTCACAGACATACAATATTACATGGCTGCTACAGGAGGTGTCTGTGGTTGGGGTAGAAACTTAAGCCAGACTTCTCAAATCCTGCATAGTATCCTGTATAATTCAGCATGATCCTTCAGCACAATACTTTCTGGGTGGCCATGCCACCTTGAGTGCACTGGAATAATTGATATCTCAATTTGCAGAGTGTTTCTTCTTTTCTCATTTGTATACAATGACTCCAACAAATATTTCAGAACTCTTAGTCATAATGCTGAGCAATGTAACCACCTGGAAAGCCTCCTGTGCTAGCATCCTTAAAAAGAAGAATGTGAGTGTTGTGAAGAACCAAAGATAGGTACTCATCTATTTATGTGTCTCACCAGCAAATGGATTTAAAGCATTTACTTCCTTGAGGTCAGCTGGAGTGCAGTGGAATTTGATACGTGTCCTACACCACTGAAATTCCACTAAAATCTAGGAAAATTGGCTGAGAATATGCTACAATAAAACCTTTGAATAAGTTGGATTGATTTGATGATTCAATAGGTGCACTGCAACTGCCCAGAGAGCACAGGTTTTTGGCTTATCCATTCTGAATTCTTGCCAGCATGCACTAGCAAGATTTCTTGGCTAATGGCTCTAAAAGGGATCCTCTGGCCAGCCAGATGCCATAGAAAACACATTTCCATGCTGCCAATCACAGAACAACTTCAACCGTTTTAAAGAGAAAACTCAAATTTAATCAAAAATCTATTTATCTTTCTACAGTCATGAATATTTCTTTAGCTCTTATCACTAATTATTCAATATACATATGTCAAGAGCAACATTCCCTGTCATCATTCAGCTACGTCTCCCTGCAGCAAAAGCCACAATCTGCCCTTGATAACAAATAAATATATTGCTCAGCAGGATCAAGAAGCAGTGGCTGCCTGCAGGAACTGCTGTAAAAAAAACCACTGGCACCGGTAGAATTTACTTCAAGGGTGACGTGTGTTTTCCCAGGCTGGTCTGCCTGGGGTAGGAAGGGTTCTCTGAATGGTCATTCACAGCTATGACTCTACAACACACTAATCTTAAGGATCTTGGGGACTTTAGCAAAGCATTTATGTGGATTTCAAACAGAGGAAATAAGCCAGAGTGCAATGGTGAAATCTAGGACAGCCCTGGGCAAGTAAGCTGGGCATTTAGAAAGAAATGTTTATATCCTTCATGTATCTATCCTGAATTTCATCTGAGGAACTAGAAAAGTAGTTCTTGGCCTGTACACATCAGGATACGGCATGGCTACAGTACATCTGAGGCAAGCAGTGTCATATCTTCAGTGCAGATGTGATGTGGATGCAACCTACAGGTCTCATTACACAGATACAAGAGACGTGCACTGTGCACACACAAATTGACTGCTCACTAATGCTTTATCTGGGATAACAAAGTAACAGCTTTTCCAGAGAAGCAACTGGTTTACCAAGAAGGGCATGGAAAACTGTGTGATTCTACTCCACAGTGTGACAAATCATGTGTTACACTGCCTGATGGGTTCCCAAGTCAAATCACAGATGAATGCCCATGCCTGGGTCCTTTGGCTTTAAGATGGCACTGTTTGGGGAAGATGAAAAGCTTCTTTTGAGTGCCATTCTCTAGGCCTCACTGATGGTGGCAGAGTTTCTGCAGAGAGGGAGGAACAAGAAGTCTCCTTCCCTCTGTTGTTCTTATGCATGAAGTTACCTTGATACAGGAGGTTGTACAGGTGCACTGAAGTTCTGCCATGTCTGGTTGTTTTTCCTGTTGTTTGGATGCTAGAGTTTGTTCTTCCTCACCTGTTAATCACTATGTGCGAGCTGGCTTTCACAGACCGCAGTTACTCACTAACGCAAAAGGCTACCTAAACTGGGTAGCAAAGGGCTAAGATTGAAGGGGGATGCTAGAGGAGTTGCATCAGAAAGACACATGTAAGAGCATCCTGAGTGGAGAAAGTGACAGCTGTAGATCACACAGGAAAGTAAGACAGGGAGAGGCTGAAGAAATGGCTCCAGCAGAAATAGATAGTTAGGGCTGCAGTGAAGGCAGTGCTGTAGGTAAGGCTGCAATTAAGATAGTAGCTGTAGTTAAGCCTATGTGCTATTTTCCAATTACAGCTTCATCTCAGTCACTTAGCTTTATATGAGAAAACTCATTATCTAGCCCTAAGCCATCTTACTGCTGTTTACTGATTGAGAGCAATGATATTTTTGGGAAATCTGCAAATCAGCTCATTTATTAATATCTAAGTTCAAATTAAGACTTGGAACCATTAAGAGATCTCATTTTAAAAAATGAAAAAGACTCCTGTATTAAAAGGCATAAAGATTGCAAAGTTGAGAATTCAAAAGTTAAGAATTGCTAAAATAAGGTTTGAAGAGGTTACACCGCACTCTGTGGGTAAGCCAGGGTGAGGTGGTGACTGTGTTGCTGTCCCCAGTGCCTCTATTTCACTAAGGGGCCTAAGCTAGAAAGTCTGTAGCAATGGGAGGAAAATTTAGAGGCACAAAGGACAAGCTTGTTGTAGAGGCAGCTGACTGACACACTCTCGAACTCTCACCCCGCCCCTGCTACAGAATCTTTCTATGAAAGAAGATGAATAGGTGCCCTAAACCGAGACACTCACAGGTAATTACGAGTTACAGGTTCCACAGTTTTCAAAATCACAATGTGACACACCTGAAGTTTGATTTATAGTATATGTAAGCATGTGGAGCAGCAGCTGCAGTTGGTAGGCACTCTGCTCTCCAAGTAAAGGACTGTTATCAAACATTGATTATTTGGAGATACTGGGCCCCAGGGTATTCAACTGCACACTCAAAACTGGTTGATTTTTTGATTTTGAGTTTCATTTTGTAGAATCATGTGTCCTCATGTAGATGGAGATAATCACATCAATGTGTCAAATAACAGAATAATTAATATTTGTACACATAAAATATCATAACGAAAATTCTACCTAGCATTCATAGCAAGGCTTGAATGCAGTGAGCAGAAACTATGAATGGATCCATAAAATGAATGATGATGAAAAATCAAACATTAAACAGATGTTTATGCAAAAAACCACACCGCATTGAAACACTAAATGACGGAAAGATTTGTTGGAAAAGAACTGTACAAACTTGGCCATATTTGAATGTGCATGGGCTATGTTAATGTTATACTGGCAACCTGAAGAAGAGCACATCTTAAATTCTCAGTGATTGATTTTGCAGACCTAAAGTTCTTTTAACATACCTTGGAGTGTAGTATAGGTGACTCTGGTATTAATGGTTATTAATAAGGTTGTCTGGTAGCTCCCTTTATAATCCTCACTAAGTTGCTTATGATGTATCATCAATGTAACAACTTAATAGCAATGTTCCTTGCTTTTTGTCTGCCTCAGAGTGGTTCCATGTTTGTGTGTGCCTGTATGTTATGTGTGGGCCGAAACATTTCCACTAAGTCTAATCTAAATTAAATGGAACTTTTTCCCATAAAAAAAGGAAATTTTCTGGTATTCTTAACTAAAAAGGGAAAAGTTGAATATTTGATTGCATTCTCTAGATAGGTTTATGGCACTTCCACTAGAAAACTGCAGTTTCCATTTATTAGCAGAAACTCTAAATCTAGAGCATCACAATCAAAATTCTACCCATACTGGCAACACCTCACAGAACCTGAAACTGATACTGTGAGCTGCCCTGACTACACAACATAGCAAACTCTAAACCAAAGTGAGAGCAAACCCAATAGCAAATAAATCTGGGACTGACAACAACTGTCTGGGACAATCAGAGAGGGGAAGCTAGAGCTGGAACATAGCAGATCTGGGATTTGGGGCCAAACATGGAGCAGAAATGACTGGGAGAAGTCAGCAAAACTAGAGTGCAAATCAGGGAAGGAGATGGGAATAAGAGTGCTGGGAATCAAAGTTCTTGATGAGATGGGGTAAAAAGTACTAATTCTGGCATTTCTGAATTTAAGAGCCTAAAATTGCAACTCTAACAAGAACTGCATGTAGGACACTTGCATGTGTTTTACACAACATGCACATATTTATTATAAAGGGGAAAAAAATATGTACAGCATCATGTCTTGTCATCAAATCAAAACCACTGCTTGGATACTGAGGTGCATCACAACTGAATATCACTCTTCTGAACTATCTTATCATCACTGGCGTGCCAATACAGCCAACATGGATGTAAGGGACTCAGGAGCTAGGGACTCGGCGCATCAGTTGTTACAAATAGAGCCAGTAATCAAGTCCTAGTGATAATATGTGCCTTTTAAATTTTTTTCTTTTTTTCTTTTGGATACATCTAGGCAATTTGTGGGTCTGCAAAATGTTGCTAGGAGCTGCTAGGGAGAGCTGAGAGTAGAGAAACTGACTGGCTGGCATTGTAAGTTGATGTTTTCCTCCATTACACCACCGACAGGCACAAGGTTCTCTTCTTTGTCTCAATAAAATCATAATCGGCATCACTCTCCCCACACGCACAGAGCTCTCTGGATCAGGCCAGGGGTTCCCTATGGGGACACCAACAAGGGAGTACTGTTGCATACAGCAATTGTGGGGGTGTCAGTGCACATACAAACTGCTTCTGCAAAGACTGGGTCTTGTGCTGGAGTGAGTTACACTTACATGTCCTACTCTGCCCTAGCTTTTGGTTGGGATAGGTTTGGAGGCAGGCAGCACATAGACTAGCAGTACTATGGGTTCTCAGTCACCTGGCAGCCTGCAGTCATCTCCATCCTGTAGAACTCAGTGTTCCAGAGCTGTGTTGAGTGAAATGGAAGGAAGTGAAGAGATTAAAAAAATTCACTATGTCAGGTTTTTCAAGAAGCAATGGTGAATTAGGAATGATCTTTACAAGCTCCCAACAACTGCAACTCAAAAGTATTCTCTTTCAACACTTTATTTTAGCCATAATGCCTCCTAGTTCAAGAAAAGGGAACAAGGGTTATGGAATGCCCCAACCCATCCCACTTTTTTCCAAGACACCTATAGAAATGACTTCAATTTATGTTCAGGCAACTTGGGCACTGCAATGATGCAGAACCGAAGCAGAGAAAGGAAATGCATCTTGTCAAGACCACCCCAAATGCCTTCAGCAGAGACAGAAATCAAGCTCAGATCACCCGGGTCTCAGTTGTAAGGTTGAACCATAAGGCACTCAGTCTTCTTGCCTAGTGAAAATTCAGGATGGATTGGACAATATCTACCATTCTGAAACAGTGAGAGGCAGCATGCTGGGAACAACTGTTGTGAAAAGAGACAGGGGAGTGTCTCTGCATGCCATTGCCTGGATGGGTAAAAGGAGGAAGAGCTGAAGAGATCTAAAATAACAGAAGCAGCATTCTACCACATCTTCCACTTCTTTCCTTGTCTGCTGTTTGTTCAGAGATGTCCTCTGCTCTTGGAGGAATGAAGAGACTCACTGTGTTATTTTAACATTTCAAGGACTATCTCTCCATGAGACTGCCTGGCTGTGTAATTTCTGAAGTAAGCAGAATTATTCCTGCGGACCCTGAACACAGTTCCTCTTTCCCTCGAGAGTCTAAAGACATGCATTTAAAACTACAGTTTATTCCTCTCTGCTGTGTATATGCAAGATTTGCCAAATACATGTTTCCAGTAATGGGGATTAATTACAATTAAGGCCCAATGTGCAGTCTGTCAGTGACAACTTATGTCAGAGAAACAGCAAGTCCACCCTTACCTCTCTCTCCTACAGAAACACAATTGGATTGAACTTGTATTGTTTTCTCCAGGTAGGCATCAGTGCTACAGAAAACTATGCAGATCTAAGGCAAAGCTCCCCAAATGACTGACTCTGAGGTATGAAATACAGCAGGTTATATGACTATCTTTGTGAGGCCAGTCAAGGCACTGTGGTGACCTAAAACCTACCCAAACTTTGGACTGAACTTAGCAGTTCACTTGTAACAGCAAGAAACTTTTAACCGCTCTGCTGTAATGACAAAGTTAGCTGCATAACATGGCTGAACTCCATCTGATCCTCCCACTCTGACTGACAGAAATACCTGAAGACTCCTTGTGTGACTGTCAGAGAAAATGTTACAGTTTCATCTCATTATCAGTGTTCACAGCACAGATAAAGCCATTCTGGAAATTAACTTCTGGGTGCACAGAGGAACATCTCATTAAAACTCTATATCTCAGCCATGACTCACTCTATTATGTTCCTTTTCATGCTGGCTGAAAGTACCAACTACATAGGCAGGTAAAACTGCTGCCTTGAAAAGCTCTGAGGTTGGTTACAGTGTGTGTTCCAAGGGAAAGGGTGTACAAATGTGTTGCCTTGTTGCCGTTCTTTGTGAACAGTGTGGCACATCGTTATATACTTCCTACTTCCTTCCTCCCTTCACCCTCCAAACCAGAGAGATCACAAGACACCAGTATCAGCCATGCTGGGCTCCATGCCAGGAGAATTAATGAAGTGGTGTAATAGCTCACACGGAGGCCTAGTGATTGGCACCACAGTTAAAATGCATCTGCAAGGCAGAAGATCATAGCTTTGCTGCTGTGTTCTGTTTATTACAGGCACGTCTCTTCCGTTCCATTGATTTCTTTATTAGCACATTTTAAGGCCTCTGTGTGGGGGCTGGCTCTGCTTGAAGCACGGAGGTATGAATTCCAGCACAGTTTAAGGAAAGGAAGTCTCCCTTTGAGACTCTAGGCCTGGATCGCAGATCCTGGTGGTAACAAGAACAGGAACCCTACTGAGAAGTTCCTGAAGAGTTCGAAAAATCTTACAGAGCAATGTGAGACTGGGTTGGTTTGGAAGGAAGGAAGGAAATTTTACCTGAAGAATATAGAGGCTTTGCGGTAACTGCAGGGAGGACTTAATTTCCTAATCTAGAGAGGAGGTTTGCAAGCATGCCCAAGCAACAGAGATGCAGACTCATAGTTCCTTGCATTTCATCTGTACTGTTAAGGTGAAATGTGGACTTGACATGGACAGGAAGGAATGGGTGGGTCTTGGTGTAGTCATCAACCATTATTCGATCATATCATGGACTTTGAATAATTTCCTCATCCATTATTCATGACTTGGAAAGAAGAACCATCCAACTGAGGACTGAGAGTCAGTATCTGGACTGTACAGAGAATCAGGATGGCTCCACATCTACTCTGAATTGTCTTGGCTCAGAGCACAGACTTAAAAAAAAAAAGGACTGTAAGTAGCTGAGGATGGGGCTGGGCTGGAGTCATCAGATTCACACTACCAAAGGCCAGGAAGAGTAAGTCTGTATGGGAGAAGGTAGAAATTGGCTGCAACTGTCTGCAAATCCATTTGCTGAGCTCACTGTTTTAACCAATTCAGACACAGCTAAAAAGCTGGCGTAGTGGTGCCAGGTTGCAGCAGCTTGATGCAGCTGCTGCCCTTGCCACAGCTCACAACGACAGCTCCTTGCACAGTCACCATGGACCCAAGCCATTGCTATGGCAGGTTTGGGGGGCATGGTACAGTGGTGTCTCTAGAAACAATGCTGATGAGAGGGCACTGTCCTTGGAAAGCACATCCTTGACCAGGCACCCAGGCTTTGCTCAGCTGTTGGGCTGTCTCTCTTGGAAATTCTTAATAAGTTCCTACTGGCAACTGAATTGCCATGGAAATGATTTTACACTGCCCCTGAAATATTGCTCTAAGCAGCTTCCTTGTATTCATGCCCCACTTGTAATTGCAAAGGTCCCTGCTGTCTCCCTGTCAATACTGGATGTGAGTCGACACAAAGCAGTGTGGAGCATGAATAGGAAGAGCTGCATGAAGGCAGCCTAATAAGGACATGCAAATTCCATTTCAGAAGCCCCAGATTTTTTTTCCCACCTCCTAATATTTTTAAAGCCTCTACTTAAGACCAACCAATATTATTGTTTTCAGTTCCTAGAAGTATCATGGCCAACGAAAGAAACATACATCAGCACATGCAGATAATCCAGACCTGAAAGCCTTGATTTTTATATCCACGTGTGACACTCACAGACGCCTGCTTTTCACTGTATAGCACTTTAAAAAACCTTTGAGCTACCTTATACACTGCATGCATCATACCAATTTATTATCTTACTGGGAAATAACATTGCACGGTCTAAGTCTGCAGGTCTTTACTGAAACTCTTACTATAGACAACTTTTACATCTGGAATCTACCACTGATTTTTGCAACATGTTCTGAGACACTCACCCACAACTGGTTTCTAACAAGCTGTCCCCAACCTGCAGTGACGCCATCCCGAAGTCTGCTATCCGGATGTTGTTCTTTTCATCCAGCAGTAGGTTTTCTGGTTTTAAGTCCCTGTGACTGTAAAGAGAGAATCAAAATGTGAGTTAGATTATCCATGACAGCTTTCCCACTCCAAAACTTGTTCTTTATCTAGCAGAGCATCCAATCTATTATATTTTAATTGATTTCATGTTTTTTTCCTGTCTCAGGCAGGCAAACACACATATCTAAGATGCAATCTTTGCAATACTCCAGATTGTATCACAAATGCCCACTTCTGATTAATGCAAGGCTTGAACCTGTGGTACCCTGATAGGAAATGAACGTCTTCCAACTTTCAGTGATATCAACACAATCTGAGGGAGACAAAATGAGTGACATTTAGAGGGAAAAAAAGCATCCTTGGTGTAAATGTTACTGCAAAAAGCCTCTATGAGGCATATGGCTTTGAAATAATTTTGGGTAGTTAGCTCTGATGGAGAAATCACTTCAATCCAGTACTGCTTACAACTAAAGGTGGCAACAATGGGGAGGAAAAGAGAGGATTCCCTCCTTTCCATCAAAGCTCATTCTCTTATTATTTGGCAATATGGGTAAAGCCAAGCAGCTATGGTCTTCAGGATGGCAACTCCTGCTTTAAGTAAAAGGTACCATATATTGACTAATTTATTAATCTCTGTTACCCACAGCCAACACCACTGTGCACCCATATCTGCTTCTTAGTACTCAAGCACATTTGTACAAACATTACATTTACCTGATTTCATATCCAAAGATAAAAATCTTGCACAAAATTTGTGATGATTTTGTTGTTTTAATTTTTATTTGCAACTTTTGATGAGTGACATAGATGAGAGAGGCACTTTAGACAGACTAAAGAATCAGCTCATTTGTTGTTTTTGCTTATGAGTAGGTTAAACAAGTCTTTGATGTCTTGCTAATAAAAGGCTCAAAGATAAGCTTTCAAACCTTGCAGGCAGACAGTCAGCTTTGGTGCCCAGTCACACCTGTGGGAAATGGCCAGCTGGCAACACATGCAAACAACAGTCAGGCAAACAACAGTCATTTGCAACAACAGTTTGCTGAAACCACTTACCCTGACCATAAACTGAACTCAGCAAAAGAAACAGCATTAGGATAGTCTGGTCCAGTGACACCCATATTGGAAGGCAATCTTATCTCATGCCATTTCCTCTTTGTTTTTTTAAGATATTCTTCTAGCACTTCTCATGCACACAAGTGTAATTCTGCCTCTATACCACTGTAAAGAAGCACAGCCTAACCTCTCAAAGGATCATGAGAGACATGGCAATGCCTTGGAAATTATCTCCCCTGATCTTCAGAGCAATCTGGAATGATCAGTTAAACTGTAAATAATGCAAGTCAGTTCTAGGCAAAACTAGAGCCTGCAGAAATAGGACACCTGGGTTGTGTAACAGATATGTCCAAACTTCCAACAAAATGGTGTGCATTAAAAGCAGATACTGGTCATTTACCTTATCACTGAATTCCCTCCTTCAGTTTTTAAAAAGCATAAAATTTGGTCTCTAATCTTGTATAGCCATAATGAACAGCATTCTACCTTGAATAATGTGTTCAGTTTTGGGCCCTTGACTACAAGAAAGATATTGAGTTGCTGGACCGTGTTCAGAAAAGGGCAACAAAGCTGGTGAAGCATCTGGAGCACAAGCCTTATGAGGAGCAGCTGAAGGCACTGGAGTTGTTCAGTCTAGAGAAGAGGAGGTTTAGGGTTGATCTTATTGCTTTCTAAAACTACTTAAAAGGACGTAGCGAGGCAGGTATTGGTCTCCGCTCCCAAGTAACACGTGATAGGACAAGAGGAAATGGCCTCAAGTTGCACCAGGGGAGGTTCAGATTGAATATTAGGAAATATTACTCCACCAAAAGGGGTGTCAAGCACTGGAACAGGCTGCCCAGGGAAGTGGTTGAGTCACCATCCATGGAGGTGTTTAAAAGTTGAGGAGATGTGGTACTTAGTGACATGGTTTAGTGGTGGACATGGCAGTGTGAGGTTTACACCTGGACTGGAGGATCTTAAGGCCTTTTCCAATCAAATCTATTCTGTGAAATTCTGCATGTTAAAGTGATCCTGTTAAGCACAGGCAAACAATCCAGTAGTTAATTGAGCTGCATTTGTGCATATTTTCATCTTACAAAGAAAATACAAAGTCTACCTTTCCCATAGAAATCAAAATTTTGAGGTTAAATGGAGACAGAAGATTTATTAGCATATAATAATTAGCAAGATCCAAGATAGTCGTATCTACTTAAAAAAGCAGAAGAGTGACAAAGAAATATTCCAGAGGCAGCAAATGACTAGTTAATGGTTATGAAAAGAATCCCTGAATGCCATCATCAAGGACAGCAGTGCTGTACAAATACAAGAATGTTAATATCTGCCAAATCTGAACTTGCTCCAGCTCCAGCAGTTAAATGGCGTGAAAAGCCCACAGTCCTAATGCAAGCTAGGAAAGCTGGACACTAATGAGACATCAGTGTGTGATTTAATCTCTCCTCCAGCAGGCAGCCTGGACAGTTCTTATTTTACAACTGGTTATATTAATGAGTTGCTGGGAAGACCACATTCGACTGGGGAGATGCACTGAAGTTCTCCTATCTTGAGGACTAGGGCTCTAGTCTGTTTGATGCTATGAAACAAGAAACCTTCCCACAGCTTGAGTGAAGTGTCCTTCTACTGTGCATGGATTTTCAGCAGCTATGGATGTTTTTCAGCCTTGGCAACTGTTCTTAGTGAACTGCTGAACAGATACAAGGTGCAGAAGCTGATGGTGCTGCTGTCCATGTCTGTTCCACTATCTGTGCACCGGCTAATATCATTCATACAGTCTATAGCAAAAATTGAAATTCTTTGCTTATCCTAAAATTGTATAGTTTTTTAGAAGAGAACTTGAAGGAACAGTCAAGGCACAGCATGACCTAAACACAGGATGTCCACAAGTGTTTCTCCAGCCTGGATGTACGCCCACTACAAAATATCTCAGGTTATTTTAGGAAAATGGTACAGCTAAAGGAAATGTAGAAATGCTCCCCTTCCATGCCTCAAAGCCACTGGCCTTAGTAGATCTGCCACAGGCTCTGGCTGGAGAAGAATCTATATGAACCTTGAACCACCCCCTCTCCCAGACCACTGAGAGACAGTGAAAAAGAAGGGGCAACACCTTGAAAATTAGTACAGTATTCACAGTACAGTACAGCAAGAAGTCTCATTCTCCTCATTTCATCTTCTCTTCCTGTCAGGATCCAGAACACAGACAGCCTGAGGCCTAGGATTTTAGGGAGGTTTATGTGGGAAAATGAGGTTCCTAAAAAGTGACAAGTATATTCATGGGTTTTTTTTGGAAAACCACTGCAAGAGAGAGAGAGAAAAGTGGGTGCCACTGTCCACATTCCAAACATGTAGTAATCATCACCTCAGTGTGCTATGCAATGCTTTTCCATGAATGATTACCCTACATGAGCTACTGGTATTTTTTAGGCAGAGGTCCTGTTCCATCTCTTAGAGCACTCTGAAAGCCTTAAGTTGGGAACTCAAGACTCATGGGACTGGAATAGTATAAGTGAAAGGAAATCTGGAATGACAACAGACTGCTCATTTTGTTTGTTTGTTTTTTCCTCCAGACACTCATCAAAATAAATCCAAGAAAAATTATCAACTCTTCACTACAGCCCACTGAGCAGAGAGGAGCACATGGACTCTGACGAGAACCGTTGTGCTTATTGCTGACTGGACGCTAAAACACAAGAACTGCATATGGCAGTTTTGCATCTCTCTGACCCTTCTCCATCCCTCTTCCAACACAGCTTTAGTGCCCATTATGGATGGTTACCACAAGAAATTTCATGGTAGCCTGAGAGGGATCAGGTAGCACTTGCACATTCAGTCATGAGAGAATTTTATGCCCCAGTGAAATTTTTTTTCTAGTTGGAACATTTCTCTGCAATCCATCTCTGGACCACTTTGAATTTGCCAAGACAGCATCCTGGGGATATAAGTCCGGCCAGGAGCCTGCACCAGAGTGGCAGAACCACTGCCACTGGCAATGAGACTTCCTCTTCACATTTACATTTCCTATCTTTGTATTGCCAGCTTTTCAAATGCCAGAAGAAAGGGACAGGAACATATGGGAACTGGGAAGGCTTGTTGTAATTTACCTAAGAGCCCAGCAGACTGGACAGACTCATGCATTCAAATTTGGAAAGAATTCTCTTGTGCCAAAATGAAACAGAACAAAACCAAAACAAAAATCCCACTGTACGTGGTAATTACTTGGCATTAATGGAACATTGCAGAGTAAATGCATTTAATTTAGTCCCATTCCAGCTGATCTCTCTAGCTCTCCATGTCTAATATGACTGCATTATCTCCCCTCTCTGCAGATGAACACAGGACTTGTTACCCTTTTGTTGTTCTAAAGGCTCTAAAGCTGTAGGGGCTTTACCACATGGTTGGAAAATCAGAAGAGAAGAAAACAGCTTCTTCAGTGACAAGTACAGCAAGCCCTCCTATGCAGCCCTGCATATGCTGAGAAATAATATGAAAGAGGAATGCAACACTGCAGAAGAAGTCAGTGTAACCCTGATCCAGGGTGGCCACAGACTGCCCAGGGCTCCTCAATCAAGATAATCACAGAATCACAGAATCACAGAATCACCGGGTTGGAAGAGACCCACTGGATCATCGAGTCTAACCACTCCCACAAAACACTAAACCATGTCCCTCAGGACCTCGTCCACCCGTAACTTAAACACCTCCAGGAAAGGCGAATCAACCACCTCCCTGGGCAGCATATTCCAGTGCCTAATGACCCTTTCCGTAAAAAACTTCTTCCTAATCTCTAACCTAAACCTCCCCTGGCGGAGCTTGAGGCCATAATGTAGTGATAAATTAGCTCCAGGAGCCGGCATACAGCAGGCTTTTGAAGGGAGAGCATGTGAGTGAAAGGGAGCCATCAAACATGCAGGAGAGGGGAAGCACACACTGACAGACCTCTCTACAATATTCCTCTTTTACAGATTACAACAAAGGCTTCACAATTCCCTTGCAGCATAAGATGGATACAGAGAGAAGTCTGAAAGAAATATCCCATGGAAATGGGTATAGTTCTTGGAGGTGGTGCATAGAAAATGAAAGGCACACATACGCATTAACATGCTTCAGCATCCTGCTTACACAATGGCCACTCTTGCTTGCTGGTTGCTCCCAGTGATGCTATTCAGACAGCTCCTCTAGCTCCCTCCATTGCCCTTCTAGTCCTGCTCTGGGAATATCTCTGTATTTGTACTGCAGGCAATTGCAGCGTACATAAAGAAGAGAAGCAAAACATTCTCTCCTGGTCACCCAGGGTTGGTAAAAGATTTTTGGCATAGTGATAGACTCCAGATCTTGGATTCAAATGAGCAGTGTCACCTGGCATGAGATGATGAACTAACACATTATTTTAAAATGATTTTTGAGCTGAACATTCATAACAGTTTCTATGACAACTCATTGTAGGTCACAGATTTCTAACCCAAGAAACCTCCTAACTGGAGTAGTTGCAGGTCATTTGTACTAATCAAATTGTTGGCTACTTTGCAAACGCTTTTCTTACTGACCTCCAAATCCCAGAAGGGCCAGACAACAGAATAATTGTTCTGCAGTATGTCTTCTAAAAGTGCCTGATGTGATGCAAATAATTTATTAGTAATAATTAATACTATGAGAAGCAATACTTCTAATACCTTTGAGCAGAAAAAGCCTTTAATTTTTTTTTCTCTTGCTTCTGCAAATCAGATCAGAATGCGTAACTTGTATCTACCCACAGAAGAATCTTTGTTTAGAGCTGTGGTTGCTATGCTCCAATTCAGTAACTTTTCACAGAATTCTACAGAACAAATAAATATAGTTATAACTAGGAAAAAGAACAACATCTACAAACGTATCAGGAGCTCTGAAGAAGGGTTTGTATGCATAAAACTTTTCTTGCTTTTTAAAAATTACTTCCATTGATCTATTAAAATCTCTCTTCCCTACCAATCTTGCCTCAAAACATATATTTGTGTATTTCAAAGCCAGGACAGACTGCCAGGTCTAAACACCTCTGTTATACTTGCCAGAGAATGCTACCTGTTTATGCTTACAGTAAGATCATGCCAATTCGGAGTTCCCAATGGCTTATATAAAAAGTAAACTTACAAAAATACATGTCCTCTGACTTTAGCTGAGCTGGTAACACTGCCTTTGGCATTGCAGCTGCTGTACTAGATGGGTTTTCTCTGGTTCCTTGTACAAGCAAAATCTGAAAATTCCTCAGTTTTAGAGTGAGACTCAATCACAGATCTGAAACTCCAGGTTTCAGGCAACGACTGCTGAATTCCAGCTCTCAATGGGGCAAAAACGCAACTTCCTCACTTCCGATAGTCTGAAAGAAAACTTGAAAATCCTAAAGACTTAAAGAACAGAAAAAAAATCCCAACCAAACAGAAGCCAACCTTATTAAATGCCACAGTTTCTAGATCAGTTTCACATTTGGAGCCTTGCACCATAATTTCAAAGTGTCCACCTGCTGCAGTCTTAAGTGTCTGACAGACCATCCCTGCAGAACACTGTGGCACACGCCCTACAAATGAAGCAAGGTAGAACAGGAGTCATTAGAAGGGTGGCACTATCTGGCAGAACATGGCAACTTGCATTCTTCAGTGCTCTATTTGTTGAAGACATCCCAGCTTTCTCTCTAAAAGCATGCTTCCTTCCCTGACAGTGCTCTACAGCTCCTGCCTGCAAGCATGTAGCACAGATTTTGGCACTACTGCTGTGAAATCTTCACATGCTATTTTATAGGGAGCTGTCTTCCTAGCTGCACTTATGGGAAGAACACAACGAAAAGTCAAACAAAGCGCTTATTCATTGCCTCAGATTTATAAGTCACACACCCCCGTGCCTACGCATGCACACACAGACACACTTCAGCAAGAGCCTTGTGTGTACTCAAGCAGGCACAGCCCCAGGCAATGAAAGGAGAAAGGGCCCTCATAATTGTCATTTATCAATATTCATAAAGAACCTGCCTTAACCCCCTTTCTTGCATGCTCAGGAAAAAAACACAAAATGAAACCCAACCAAAATAAAAATAAAGTGAAATAATCATCTCGCTGCTTATTACTGCAGGGGATTTCCTCTCAATGTCACCACTGCCCTGTGCAGTAATTGGCATTATCTGTTATCTCTGAAGCCATAATAAGGTTTGCCACAGGGCATTTTCTGTAATCATATTTTTATTTGTCAGCTTGTGAGATACAGACACCAAATATGAGCTTGACGAAAGCAAAACCCCAACATACACAAAATATGCACACCACCAATCCCAGCTCTCACGGGTGATGTCACACCCAGCCAATGAGGCACATGCCAGCTCCCCTTGCTCAGCTCCCACCCTCTGTTGGCTGCAGCATTCTCTTGCTGGAGATAAAAGAGTCTTCCAGAGGAAAGCAAGAATTTGCGACCTCCCCCTGGTACATGCTCCTACAGTTTCCAATAGAAAATAAAGCTGGCGCAGAATTAGCTGAGAGCTCTCCCACAGTATGGAGGCAGGATATTCAAAGGGCCTGATGGTTTGGGGCACACAGCTGAGACATCTTACAGGCCCTGAATTTAGCAGAGCAGACACCCAGCATTAAATGAATGGCAGCTTAGGAAAGAAGTATCAGTTATGCCCAAAGAAAACTTCCCAGGCTTCCTGGTCTTACACTGATGTCCAAAGAACCCCAGGTTCCTCTGCCATTTCTTGCACCACTGCTGAGCACGTCAGCACTGGGCACTGCAGCATGGTGCAGAGCCCTCAGAGCGAGCACAGAGGAAGAGCTGGAAGCAGAAGCAATAATACTGCATTACTGAGCTAACCACTCTGCTTGCCAGCTCAGGCAAAGCAGCAAGGTAACACAAATAGACTTTTTGCAGGCTCCCGCATAATACCTCTGCATGGTGCTCACGCCCGCAGTCGCCTGTGTGTCCCTAGCACAGCACAGTGCTATGTACACAGAAAGGTCCTTAGAGAACCCTATAGGTTACCTATAAGCTTTCCCCCATGGTCGACCTGTACCACAAAAACCTGCAAGTGACTCCACCTCAGACTGAGGTACATCAAATCTTCCCCCACTGCTCCTATTAAATAAGAAGAGAAAGCTCATACTTCTTTAAAACAATACAAAACCAGACCCAGCCTATTCTGCTTCCTTGTCTGAGCTGCTTGTTTGGAAACACCTCCTAGACAGATGATCTCTCCACACAGAAGCCTCTCACTGATGGGAGGACTGGGGAATCCTTTCTGATTCTTCGATCTGAGAATCCTGGTGCAGCAATACGTTTCGAGCAGTGAAAGCTGGATGTAGCTACATACCACTGTGTAAGTCAGCCACGGATATTTCAGAGTGTTTTGGGAGGTACAGGAAGATAGGACAATGATATGGGGCTGGGGACACCAGGCTATCAATCTACTCTGCCAGTAGGTTAGAGGCACACACATTTAGTCATTAACAAAAGCAGAAGCCTTCATTTTTCAACGTGGTCATAACTGGATAACCTGGCTGATGAGATGATTTATCATTTCACTGCCCCATGACAGGACAAGGTCAGGCTTCACTGCTTAGGAAAGCACATTAACTTTTATACATACAGACATGCAAAACACATCTATTCATGCATGCTCTAATTTTCAAAAAGGGTTTAATGATAACTGCCCAAAATACAATACAGAGTCTAAAATAACACAGACCACGTAAGTCTCAGAGTGACCAGTAGGGAGGGAGAGCTTATCATTTACTGCTAACTTAATCAGCACTAGATGCTAGTTGAGTGCGAGTTGGCAAGGACACAAGGGATTTACTTCTAAACAAGACTACTGCCCACAATCCAATATGTTTAACAGAGAAAAATGGATTTCTCAAGAAAGACACACACTTTGCCTTGGAAATTCAATGTATTTTAAACCTGCAGAGGTGCTTGTCTGTCTGACAGCCTCACCATAGTCCTCACCCAGTTTATTAAAGTCTGCCATATCACAAGGTATCCATCACAAGCCTGAAGAACTAATATGTATGTGTATATATGCACGCTTTCACAGAAACTTTTATTTCAACAGAGATTTGTATTTCTCTGGAATATTCACGTGGAAGAGTAAATAATTTCTCTTCAGTTGTACTTAAACATTTTTGAGTCTTTTTGGATTGTGACTCCTAAGCATTAAGCCAATCAGGGAATGGAAACATGTTGTGCATGCAAGTGGTTAGGCTGCCAAGTGTACATAAAAAATAACAGCTGTACAACTGACCAAGGATTATGCTAATTATAAGAAGGTCATGATCACTCAACCCAGCTGATTAGCAGGAAGGAAAAATCGTGGAACAAAACAGAACAAAACTCATCAGAGGTCTCTGCCAGCAGAGAAAACTTAGATCCTCTAGCTAGGGTATGCAACCTGCTCTTGGTTCCTCTGGGAATTTCTCTGACTACTGTAACCCTGTCTGTGTCAGGGAGGCATTGTCTTCAGGACCTTCTTGCCCAGATCCACCACCTCTGAAATACTGCTTCTGCTAGTAATATATTCTACTTCATATAACCTCAGAAAAGGCTCTTATTTCACTTTCCATTTATTAGAAATATGTTCTCTTTCAGATTAATACTTCCCATTGAAACAAGTCAGAGAGGTAGAGGGAGGGGGTTAGAAGAGCAAGTTAAATATTTAGGCATCCATTTTGGCTGATGCCATTTATGCTGTGGATGTTCGGTTTACAATTTCTCAGCACAAAACTAGGGGTACAGAAAATCACTGTATGGTTACTGAGAAGTAACCAGGTACTGCAGTACCCATCACTGACCCTTGGCCCGTTAGAGGGGGGGAATCTATGGCTGTCTGTGGCTATGGAGAAGTGGCCACACAGACATAATGTAAATGCTCTCCCCCAGACAACCTAACTGCAAGGAACTGCATTTCTGAGAAATAAATAGGCAGTTATGGGTCAGCAGCTAAACAGAAACTCTGTGCTCTGACTGGTGTTAACAACTTGACATCAGTATAATTATAATTACCTAAACTTGATTAAGATGAAGGAGAAACTGGTCTAATTTAAAACACCATCTGAAAGCAAATGTTAAACAACACTTGATGGTTAAATTACTTGATGGAGTTACTGAGTAACAATAGCAGTCAGATCAAGGAAATTCTTCCCTACTGGAAAGGAAATTAAAGGCAACAGTGACTCAAATGCCCAGAAGGGACTCAGTGAAAGTTGCCAAAAGCCAGCAGGTTTCCAAAAACCGAAGGAAGCCACAAAATGACTGCTGTATTCATAATTGTCCCAAGTTTCTTCGGGACTCATTTTGATATAGTGCATGTAATTGTCAGTTATTAGCAAGTGTACCAAGAATGATGGAAATGAAACTGCTTTTCCTTAGTGTTGTTGGTTTTCCTGGTTAAAGCATTCCCTGTAAATGAATTCTTCACAAATGAGAAATGATGGACAAGTCTCTCCATGAAAAGTCTATCTGTGACGGGTGCACTGTATCATAACAGCCAAAAATTAAAAATATACATCAGCACTTTACCCAATGCTTTTAGAGCCTAATAACATCAGCTGTGAATAGTAATAGTAGCTAAATGTAGTAAAATAGTAGTACTAAAACCAGTAACTAAAAGTACTAAGAAATAATGTCCTTTTATTCTGTGCTTTTGTATAACAGTTAGCTCCTGTTGGAAATAGTATACTCACCATATTGAATGACTATGGCAGAAGTCTAGAGCAGAGATGATTTGACGGAAGAACTTCCTGGCTTCTTTTGGTGTCAGTCTTCCCTTTTTTACAAGATAGTCAAAGAGCTCCCCACCTGACACATGTTCTAGCACCAAATACCTAGAAAATAACAAAGCCAGGATGGATTTTATAAGCACATTATCGTACCACCCCATTCTCCACCCTTCCCCCCTCCCAGTTACTTATAAACTCCTCTAGTTACATACAGTCAAGGAGAACACTTCTGGAAAGAATAGTGGAAGAGAATCAGAATTTAAAAATCAGGAGTGATTAATATTTTTAGGAAGGGTTTCGCAAACTTCAGACAAGCCACTGTTGAATTCAATGTTTGTTAGAAAACTGAAAGATAATGTGGAAGTCAAAAATGACACAAAAGACCAGGAGAGGTAAAAAAAGAATTGAATATAAGCTTTCACAACAGCTCTTAAAGCTACTGTGGAATCAGCTTGTGTACTAGGAAGCCTCAGGTCCCTTAACCAAGCTGGCAGTTCCTTTATCAAACAGCTGTAGCAAAGCTGCACTCACATGCTTTTCTGTCTTGGACACCGGAGAACCAGACCGATGTCAACAAACCATAGGGAATTTAAAAAAAGGGGGGGGAGGGCAATAGTTTTAATTATGAAAAAAGATAAAAAGAACTAGATGTGTACAACCTACATAAGGGTTTCTCAGCTTTTGCTGCCGAACAGCACTGATTTGCTGAAGTAGCTGCCCTCCCTTGGAACTCACACATGAAAAATGTGACTCTGACTAAATAAATGTGACATAGCAGGGACACTGGAGCAAGAGAAGAAACCCCAGACCTCACACAGCACTCCTGACAGTTATAGAAAGAGGAGTGAAATCTTGTGGAAAGAAAGAACTTGCCATGGATGGACTGTCTTGTTGTTTAAAGTAGGAGTAATGAAAGGCAGTCAAGCAGAGGAAAACTTAGTGTAAATTTCTGGAAATGTTGCCTAATAGTGGGAATGAAATAGTTTCCCCAGGGAAGTGGCAGGAAGGCTGTCAACTGAACCATTTAAAAATAAACCAGATATAATACAGACTAAGCAACAAACTGCTATTGGCAAGAGGATTGCTTGAAACCTCCATGGACTTTTTCCATCTCCACTGTGATTTCGTTCTCTGCTGTCTCCTTGCTTGTTTGCCCAGCATGTACCATTCTAATACACAATAACGAAATTATGCAGTGGTATTATTTATCCAGAGGAGAATCACACGTATTAAAAAAAAATTGTTATTTTTACTTAGATGTCTTCTGTTCTTTGGTCTTTCAGCTGGTTTATAGCCTCTAAAAGTCAGAAACCTGTACCCCTCCCTTACTGCCTAACTCATTTGAGGTGAGTTTCAGGGCTGTGCACCAAGGAATGTGATGTGAAAGGTGGTTTCTGTAAAGCAACAATGCAAGGGTGAACAGGGCATTCATACCTTTGGCAATTTGTTTGAGAGATATCATTGGAAAACCTGTCAACAAGAATGAAATATTTTTCCTAATTTTGAGTGCACTCCTCTGCCCCCTCCTCCCAACAGCACAGCAGCCCAGGTCGAATGCTGTGTGCAGTATGATCCTCATCTCTCAATGCTCTGCTTTACAGCAAGCTAGTTTTATTAACAGTATTAATCCAAGTCTTCAAATTTGAAGGGACACTGAAAATGATTAATCCAGGATACTCTCTTTTCTGTACCTCCAGCAGAATAATTTTTGAGGATATTTCTAATTTTGAAATGGAAAGAAAAGATTATTATAAATATGGGGCATAATTATTCCTGTTTCCAATGTTGCCAAAAAGATGAAACAATAGAGATGTTACAGCTGTTCTGAGAAAAGTAAAATTGGCTTAATCATAGTGCCATCAGCCTTGAAGTTGCAAAAGTAGGAACTGAGCTCTGGGTCCAACACTAGATCTTGTGCAACTTTGAGGTGTCAGCTTCCAGCCAGCACAAGGAGAAAGCATTTCCCTGCCTTACAGAAATGCAGCAGAGAATAGAGTAAGAGATGGACATTAATATCATCTTGCCAGCTAAAGTACGTAGTACAAAACCACAAGAAGGTGGACAACAAAAATAAAATTCTCAAATTTAGGAATTAAAATGGTATTTTCTGCAATTTTTATCAAAATAAAAATAGTTACAAGAAATATGGTAATTTTTTTTTCATTAAAATCAGTAAAAAAGCAAAGCTTCTCAACTTGAAAATCACATCTGGGATTTGTGGATTACTTTGTCTCCAAGAAGAGATGAGTAGTTACCAGACTGTCTACTGAGTACACTCTGCAAATATGGAGACCACCATTTATCCTCACATTTTTTGATCAAAGACATTGCACCTCTGAGAAGAAAGCTGATGTGCAGTAGCCATGGGTGGTGGAATGTACACATTCGGAAGTGGTAATCCTCACTTTCCAAGCCGTGGCTAACAGACACTCTGATAAGATAGTTTGCAATATAATTCATTCTTCCTTTCATACTAGAGAAAGATCTGGCTAACTATCTCATATTGCAGACCCAATCCTGGCATGAAATCAGTCCTGAAATTCTCCTTGACAGCTCCCTCTCTCACTGTGCCCAGCAGAAGCTGGATACAGCAGTGCATCTTGCCCCCAGAATTCAAATTGATAGCTGCTTTCTTTTCCTGGGAGGTATTTTATGAAGATGATTTGCAGTTACAGGCATGCAGAACACCCTCCGCACTGGTTTCAAATGCACAGTTTTGGAAAATAACAGACCCAGCATTTCTGTCACCCACAGCAGGAACTGCAAAGCAATTTATTTTCATCAACTTCATCTTATTAAAAACACTCAACAAAAATGCACTGACACATTGTATGAAAAATAAAACAAATTGAAGGACAGGGAGCATTTACAAGGTTATTTATTTCTACTTGCCACCTAGAAGCACCACATATAATAATGGAAATGAACAGGGGAGAACATTTGAAAAAGATTTGTGCTTATGACAAGCCAAGGGACACAGAGAAGCACAGTGACGATGTATTCTGATCTGACAAAGCCCTCAACATGACAGGAGAAGGACAACAAACACATTCCCCAATGGTCAAGTGCAACAAATAAATGCTGCAGGGATTATTCCACAAGTACTATGTGGTAATGCCACAGCTACAGTCTCTGAGTTCAGATTTGCAGCTGGCCACCTGCCAACCCTGTTCCCTTCAGTATGATGTGGGTTTTTTTTTTTTTAGGATAGCCCCCAACTAGGAGATTTTCGATTAAACAAGGGCATAATTCAACACCTGCCTCCATCTCTGTGTGAGCCAATGTTTTGCTGGCGCATTACATGGCACAGTACTAGTACACGTTATTTTCAAATAGACTGACAAGAGGGGTTTAGACATTTCCAAATGTTGCACTGGTTCTATCTACCACTGTATGGTTTATGCAATCCCCACTAAATGCTGCATATCTGCATCTACCCACCTATTTGTCTGTGTGTGTGTCTGAGTGACTCCATCAAATAAGAGAATACATACTCTGAGAACGGAAACAGAAAATGCAAAACGAAGAAAGAACATTACTCCAGAGGCTGGAAAATAAGGCATACAGACATTGCATCTTCCCTGAGTGTGTGGCACAGAAGAGAATCCATATTTCCTGAGTCTACATCACCAACTAAAATCCTTTACTTTAGCAAAGTGCTGTAGGATTGGAAGTATGCCAGATCCAGGTCTCCGAAGATCTAGAAGAAGGTAAATAGCACATAGCCTGCGGGGGAGAAAACCACTAAGAAGTACTTTCCTGAGATTCCTCTTCCCTTTTGTCTTTCCCAGATATGACAGGTCCTCATCGCACTGTAGTGCTACTTTTCCCATTTATTCTAAGCAAGGCTGTGAATTCTAAAAATCCCCAGACAGCAGCCAGACAGTTTCCTATTACATTTGGAGATGAGAAGTAACTTTATGGTGAAAGAAGCTTTTTTCCCCCTGCAAAACCACAGTAAACCCTGTTCTATAATGGCCATTGCAAAGAGGTTCAAGAAAAGAGGAGACTGGGCTCTGGGTGGCAGCGTGCATTCTACCTATTGTTGTAATCCAGAAAGGAGCTATATGAGAACAAAAGACTCTGTAGGAGCACTTAGCTCTCACATCTTGGATGCTCTGAACACACACCAGCTCTTCTAATCCTTGCATTTCACATGACAGAAGCATTACAAATACTAACCTCCTGTTCTTTACTGATAGGGAGTTGCAAAGCTAAGTGACTTGCCCAGCGTTACAGTCACCCAGTATCAGAGCTAGGATTATCACCTGTGGTCGCTTGTGCCTTGCTATCCTGACCACCATTTCCTCTCTGCTTGCTAGGACACCACAAAGACAGGAAAATAAGAGCTTCTGCAACTCGATATGAAACCAAGTGCATATGGCATTAAAAATAAATTATCAACTACTTCCTCACTAGATATAATTTTTCAGAGGCTGCAGAAGTTTTCACAGGCCAGAGTTTGCTTTCATAAAGACAACAAGGTCCACATCTTGCATGTTATCTCATGTCCCTGCTACAAGTCAAAACATGAAACAAAAAAATCTCCTATTAACTTTCAAAGGTTGAGAAAGATGAGACTTCAGTCTTTGAAAAACAAAGAAGTAGAATGCTTAATACAAGAATAATTTCATCTGCTGGAGAGAAGCAGAAAGGTTGAATAGAGCAGCATTCTATCTGTTCCCTTTGCCAGTTTTTCCATCTGCATCCCACCATCACCACCTCTCCAATAAAAGCTGTAAGGTCCTAAATGACCCACTACATTTTATATCAGAGATGCACATGCAGCTTATAAAAGTAAACTTAGAATAATCCTAGGCTCTTTTCTTCCTTTCTTTTTGGTTCATTTTATTTACTCTTTCAGGAACCAAAACAGTAAAGAAGTAATAACAAAAAACTAAACAATATAGTAAAGGAGGGATAGTTCTGTATGTGAAAAAGATGAGCAGCCAAGATGAAAGCAGAATGTCATCTTAAACCACCTTTGTGCCCCAGAGATTCTGGATACACCAGTAACTAGCACAGACCCTAGAGCTCTCTAATTCACAGTGGTTGAACCCCATGGTTGACTGTAGCCTGTTCTGTAGCTAAGACTGGAAATGTAACAAAAAAAAAGCACTCCTCATTACCCAAACTTGCCTGTATTCTGAGAATCACAATATGTGACAGCCCACCAGGTTCACATCATTGCTGCACCTGACACACTGCCCCCCAAGTAATTTTATTATTTTTGAAATCCTGCGTGTCAGTAGGACTATTATAAACACAGAGGATGGTCCATTTTCCCCTGGGAATGACCACTAAATATCTGATAATTATCCACAAGTTTGTCTATAATTACCATATTTTTTGGTGGTAACCAACCATGCCAATGACCTGACAGGGCTGTGAGGATTTATGATGGCACTAACAGAAGTTTTTCTAAAAAAAAAGCTGTGACTTTTTCAAAAAAATACACACAAAAAAATTTTCAAAATTTGGGCACTTAGATGAAAGTAACAGTGCTGTTTTCTACCTTTTCTCTTGAATTACTTAAGATCTTGGTTTTCATCTCTGACTTCTTTGGTTGTCCTATCATCAGCTCAAACACAACAAGGCTGAACTACAATTCCTAGCCTTTCCACCCTCTTCCAGTTCTTCCTTTCTCCACCACTAGGGACAACATTGCTTGTTTGATAATGATTCAGAGTCGTAGTGCAGGTGTTATATTTGATTCAGGCTTTCCTCTGGCCCCTACAACTTGTTTCATAGAATCATAGAATCATCAGGTTGGAAGAGACCCACCGGATCATCGAGTCCAACCATTCCTATCAAACACTAAACCATGCCCCTCAGGACCTCGTCCACCCGTGCCTTAAACACCTCCAGGGAATGAACCACCTCCCTGGGCAGCCCGTTCCAATGCCTAATGACCCTTTCTGTGAAAAACTCCCTCCTGATATCTAGCCTAAATCTCCCCTGGCGGAGCTTGAAGCCATTCCCTCTTGTCCTGTCCCCTGTCACTTGGGAGAAGAGGACAGCACCCTCCTCTCTACAACCTCCTTTCAGGTAGTTGTAGAGAGCAATGAGGTCTCCTCTCAGCCTCTTCTCCAGGCTAAACAACCCCAGCTCTCTCAGCCGTTCCTCATAAG
>WAAB01022453.1:424417-528569 GCA_013389865.1 Piaya cayana
GATCCACACTTCCACCCAGCTTAGTGTCATCTGCAAACTTGCTAAGGGTACACTCAATGCCTTCATCCAGGTCATTGATGAAGACATTGAACAGGGCTGGACCCAGCACTGAGCCCTGGGGAACCCCACTTGTCACTGGCCTCCAGCTGGATTTAACTCCATTTACCACCACCCTCTGGGCCTGGCCATCCAACCAGTTTTCCACCCACCAGTTTGAACTGGTATCTTCTTGATTTTTTCTTTGTTATAAGACAATGGCTCTCTATTCAACCACATGGCTAAAATTTCTTGTCTAATTTAAGCTATGTATCTTGTATCTAAATTAATTCATTATAATTTCTTTCACTTAGATGAATACGTTCTTGCCACACTGCTGGTGATTCAAAATAGATATGGGATCATCACTGCAACATAATTTTCTTAGTTTTCCACTTCGACCACTCCTTCCATGCCTTCATAGCCTCCTTTTTTTGTATTATACTGAACAGGGACTAGCTGCCTTCACTTCTAGATACCTTGTAACTCCTTCTGTAACTAATCTAGGATCTATTCCTCAGCCTTTGAAGCTGACTTCTGTCTCTGACCAGCTTCCAAAACTAGGTTCCACCATTCACTAGTTTAATAACCAGGCAAGCAATTCTGTGCTATCATCTCTCTACATATAGAAAAGCATCATTGTTGGTGAAAGAGCTACAGCACTATTTTTCTTCAGCTTCTTCCTGAAGACTGTTCTTTGTTGTGAAGCTTGACAACAGGTTGGACTTGCCCATCACAGGGTATCCAGCATTGTGGTCTGGATTGTAAGCTGACCAGAACATAGGCTGTTTGTCCCATTCTTTTCCAACGCCAGCACAGTAAGATCTTCTCCATAACAGAGGAATTGCCTTTGCACTACAGACTATGTAGACATCACTTAAAACAGCAACTAAGACACTTCTAGTGATGATTTCTCCTTCCCATTTGGTGGACTATGCTACAATGTATTAAATGGTACCTTTGCCTAAGCCTTAAGGAACTTTGAGGAATAACTCACAGAGCTCTCACTGAGATGAGTCAGCTGCATGTTACTTCCAAAGCAAGAATGCAGAAAAGAAGTGGCTGGCTCTGAGCAATGCCTGGAAAAAGGCTTTTAAAGGAAGACTAATTGGCACAGAGAACACCAGGGCAATGGATTACCAGATATTTTTGGCAAAATAACAAAGAGCCTCCAAACAAACACACCAGTTATGATCTGTAAAAAATGAAAAGCTGTCTTTAAGTCATTAGCAGGAATGGTGTGAAATACTAAAATTCTTGCCAGATGGGATTTGCTGCAGCAGCTCATTACTATACATCCCAGTGTGGTTATGCAGCTTCTGTTTTCTCAGCCTTCTAGATGAAGACAATTTATGAGACATTCACAGCTACACAAATTAGGTCCTCTGGGGCGATACAAATGTATTTCTTATTATAAAAGCATTAAATAGATAGAGATCTTTAGATGAAAGGTCATACTGAAACACAAAGTATTTCAGCTAAGTATTATAAATGCAAAAAATATTAAGAGTAACAAGAAATACTCTCTGGTAGTCAATTCACACAGCTTCTTGTTTTGGTCAGGCAACAGAAGGTTTGTTCATCAGAGCATGCGACTGTCTGTCTGTTAGGGTATCAGTTCATCATCCATTCTTTATTAAATGGCACAATATTTACACATACAATGCCCAGCCTTGCTTATATCTAAACAAGTAGGGTGGGTGTCTGGATAAGCCCAAATGTACCATCACAAAGCACTGGGTGATGTTCTAGAACTTGTACTTTGCCAGAAGTTAGACTGGATATTCACATGGCACTGGCTGGTTTTTAAGATGGGCAACTTCAGGTGTGCAGTTCAGATATATCTGGGCAAGATACAAAGCCCAGATGCAGTTACACAGAAAGAGATACACACAAAGACGAGAAAAATCAGGAGAGTTCCTGCTTGGAACTCTATGCTCAAGAGTTTACTGGTTTGTGATGCATGTGGGTAATACTTTTCACGAAATGATCACACCTGCTGAGAAACTCAGCTACTCTGTTTTATCACTTAATTGCTGCTTATTATATGAAAATCATGAGCATAATAATAAAACTTGAGACCATGGCATGGGTCAAGACACTTCAAAGTTGATGCAAATGTCTAAGCAATTACTGAGGCCAGGGACACAAGTCATATGGGAATCTCCTTCATAAAGACAAATATGCCTTTAGTTCTTTTCTGTGCTTATGTTTATTAGTGCCCACATCTGTAAAAACCTCTTGAAGTTTAGCCACATTATGAAACACAAATGGAAATGACTGCCCGACAAATGGTATTGCTAGGCTCTCCACCAATCCTGATGAACTCTGAACTATCTCACAGTAACCCCGAATCCCCAGCAGATCATTCATGAGAAATTAAATACTCCTTTTGACCAATTCAGCCAGAAAACTTATTGCATTTCAATGCCCTGGTGAATCAGCAAGGGATCTGTCTTGAATGGCAGGCTGGCAAACAAAAGCCTCTAGAAGAAAATAAACCCCGGCAATTCCTCTACCACACTACTGCCCTATTTGCAAAATATCATTCCGTACATATATAAGAATGGACATACATGTAGCAGGGAAGAGGTTAAAAGCTGCCCAGCCCAGACTGACAAGTTGTAGTTCTTTGATGGCTTTTTCACTGCATTGTTTCCTATTGATTAAATAATCTCTGTTAGATATTAAGCCCCTTGATATCGGCACAGCCTATAAATTATTCAGGAGTTATATAAATTCTTATGGTAGGCATGAATTTTTAAACTCTAATTTGGGATCAGGCCAAACACCCTTTTTTGATTTTTTTTTTCTTATCCTGCAAGAAAAGGTGCAAGTGTTGGATAGTTTTTTGTTTTTCAAAAGACAATTTCAACTCTAGGATGCTTGTTTGACTGAAGATTGCATTTGACTGCTCATTACATTTAGACAAGAACAGGTTGGGGCTTTTGGGGAATAGGAAGATAATAGGAGATTACACTGTTGCATTCTGTACTTTTGATTTATTGGGGATGAAAGGTGTTTTGAGTAGTGCCTTCATGGTGTGTAGTCATGCAAGCTGAGGCACTGGAGCAGTCACCTTGTTTGGGCACATGCTATAGAATGGATCCAGCCAGAGGGATCCTCAGCCCAGGATGGGCAGAGCTGAGACAACACCCATCAACTCACAGCTTCAATTCTGCTACTGACCATAGATGACGTTTGGGTTTTATTCTTCAGAGCTAGGTGGCCTTCACTTTTACAACTAGGACCCAGACACATACATCATTGCCTACTGAAGCCTGCAAGATAAATTAGGTTTGCAGATATACTGTGACTCTGGAGCTACATCTCCCCTTAACCTTTGCTCACATCACAGAATTGCTCCACTATGGGCTTGTTTTCTCCCAAGTGCAGCATCATAGTCTGGGTGGTATGCAAGCACACATCAGGCACTGAACAGAAGATACAGTCAGGCTTTTGGGTACAGCTCTTTAAGACTGTGTTGCCCAGGGTGTAGTATTGATCATCACCACCACCTCTGTGGAAGTCCTGCTTTGTTCCAAGCTGGCATTCCGCTTGCATGCAATGACATCGGTACATGGTGCAGCACCACCTCTATTTACCCCAGCCTCTAGCCAGCTCCTCAGCTCCAGGCCCACCTTTGACTTAATACCTCACATGCGATCCTCCTCCACTCCTACTGCTGACTGGCTTTCCTTTGTCTAAGGTGCCTGTAATTCATAACAGTACTAAATCAAGTCAACAGCAGAAGAGGGGTCAAAAAAAGCTGGCAATGAATATTTCTCTTCATTCTAATCAAGGCTGAGGTGGAACATAATTTTATCTTCTAATCCTGTTCTATTTTCTTTTGTTGTATCCACAGCATCTGACACTCCACAACTAGAATACCAAGAAGCATACTTGCCACAACATTAATTTTCAGTCTTGAGCCCTTTGAACTGCTCCAACGTACAGAACCCTCCTTCTGCCTTTAGACAGGTTTCCCAGCAGATGGATCAAATGTCAAAGTCCTTGGCTACCAATAATAGAAGTAGCTTTTTTTGCCCTTGTTCTTGCATGCTCTGGCACCTCACAATTAGTTTTCAACAAAAATAAACAGAATTACAGGAAAACCCTGCAGGAAAAGACTGATAACATGAACGCCTCTGTAGATACTACCAGAGCTGTAAGTCTTTGACTCCTGCTGTCAGCTGATCTTGTATAAGCCAGAAATTGGAGCTGTGCATGGGTAGGGGACATTTTAATTTTGTTATCGTGCTCACTGGGAAGCACCTTCACCTCTGAAATCAGAAGGCAGTGTGTTGTGTACACTGCAATGAGGCTTGGGCACTTGCACAGTGATATCTCTGTATTGCTGAAACAGGGACTTTGGAAAAAGAGCTTGGAAAAAGAGTTGAGCACAAAACATGGGTTGGAATTAGATAATCTTTAAGGTCCCTTCCAACTAAAACCATTCTATGATTCCATGATTCTATGATATTCTGATACCCACTGCTTCTCTCAAGACAGATCCTTATTTACAATGCTGATAAGTTGGATAACATAGTTAAAATAAATGTTCCCATAAAATTTGAAAACTTAAGTTTGAAGATTTAAAAACTAATCAATATAAATCTATACATATATACACACATATCTTTATGCAGCTATAAATAGAAATTTACAGATGTACATATATACAGAGACATTGATGGAAAAGGAATTGAGATATTCTAGTATGAACACCTCAAAGAAAAGGGCATGAAGTGGTCCTAAGTTATCTTTGTCCCATCTCATTTCCACTCCCTGCCAAAACCCTGATAATTTAAACTAAATAGCTAAGCAAATGAGACCAAATGATAATGCCACCGCTATTATGAGTTCTCCAGCAAAGTTGTATCAGTCAGCTTTAATATCCCTGGAAAGGGAATGTCCATCTCCTGTGGACTATATGATGGCACTTAGGTTGCCAAGCTAATAGCTTCTCCAACAGTGAGACAATTGCTTTTTTAAGATCAAAAGGAAAGTTGAATTTACTGCTTAAAATGCAGTAAATGTACGGATCAGAAATTTAAGAATAAAGCACAAGATCACCTCCTAGAAAACAAATCCAATCCAAACACTTAGTCAGGAAGGACTGGGCTTTGCATGTTTTGTCTTTTTAAATCCTATACAAGTCTGCTACTGAGAAGCTCCTGCTCATTCACAGCAGTAGGACTATTAACAGTGTATAAATGCCACCTCCCTCTCCAGCTGCTATACAAACTCTGTCAAGGGCCAGTTCAGGAAAGACCTTTTCAATACATTGCACAGAGAAAAGAGGACCATTACTAATGTTCACATTGTTGAATTGCAATGCAGAAACTATATGACCAAAGGAGTGTTTCCCCTCCAACATTCATTGCACCAAAAATATATTATTAGTTTTGTTACTGTCTTGCTCGTTCCCTTAGTTTATTTACATGTCCCTAAAATTCCCAACTGTCTGAACTGGGTTAGTCAAAATGACTGGTGCGCAAACAAATTGTGGTAGCTCATTTATCATTCCCCATTATGAATCAGTAATATAAGTCCTCACACAACTCTGTGATTATTCCATACCAGGCTAGTTTAATTCATGGAGGACGATCCTGTCTTCCTGGCTGTTTTGTCTATTAACACTATATGATGAGAGAAAGAGGGAGGCATAGGTTGTCTGTAGCAATTTTCAAATTACTTACTACTGTGGACTTCCAATTTGTTTGAAGGCTGTCAGTAGTCATACAACAAATACAAAATAATTCCACTGTCTGTCAGTAACATTGCTAAGTTTAGCCAAAATAATATATATATATCTGGAGTGGTACATCTGCATGCATGTCAAGGGCCTTGGTGCAGCTGTATTGTCCCCTACGCACCTAGAACTGTAGTCCACAGTCTTACTAAATAAGACAACTCAAAATACTGGATAAAGAGCTGGAAGTCTTCATGCTCATAGCCACTCTCCATCTCTGCAAATATCTTAGTAAAAAATCACCAAAACAAAGAGAAAAGAACTGCTAAGCTAACCCTGATATGCTAACAGATTTTTAGAGTTATTTTTTAAAACTCATTTTCAGTGTTAAATAAACTGTGGGAAAAGGATTTGATTCAAGGTTGCATTAAAAATCTGCTCAACCAAAGCCCCTTGTCACAAATTAAATCATAAACCAAAAGTCAAACATGATTTGTGAAATTTACATTTGCTGAGGAAATGCTCCCCAGTGCTGGATCTGGCATCTGAAATATCACCCATAATTTATAAGCTCCTCTGAAATGATGCCACTATGGTTACTGCTGAGATGGTGGGCATGATGGAAAAATGCTGCCACAACCAGAGAGCAATCCCTTTTTGGATGCTGGTGAGAACTAGAGATCACTGTGTCTTAATATTTGGGAAAGTACATGCATACATGTCTCCACTCCCACACACTTGTAGCACTTCACCCATCCACAGGCATTCTCTTCCACCTCTTAGATTTATCCAAGGCAATGGCTGTTTCTAATTTTGAACACAGAGACTTGGCAGAAGGTCTGTATTTTGCCCTTTCCTTAAAATATGTCTAATAAAAAAAGAAACATAATTAACAGTTCATGGCTCTTTCATAGAGTCAGTGTCTTTCAGAAGAGGGATTCAGTGCCTCTGCAGGGAGATGTGGACAGCTCAGTCTTTCAGGTCAAATAGCTACAGCACAGAGATGACTTAGTGATTGTTAAAGGCTAAATGATTACTGGCAGAATATCCAGGTGTATCTTAAAGATATGGGATACTTCTCTTTCCAAGGTGATTTTCAGCAGGAAGATATTCTCCTGCCAAGGGTGGTGGTCACTTTTACAAAACCTTGAGGTTAGACCATCCCCACCTCTCTGAGAACTAGATACTTTCCACATGGAGCAAAACAGCTCCCCAGACTTCTGGGGCTAAAGGAGGAGAGCTCAGGTCAGCTGCTGGCTTCATGGACATTCAGAGCAAGAAGAAAGATTCAGCACTTCTGTAACTCATCCCCACACCCCAAATGATGATCATGGCCTTTTTTCTTTACATATTCATGTCTTCATTGCCCACATATACTATACCTGCCTGGATCACATTAGCTGTAGGATGTGCTTATGCAAGCACGTTTGTGTGTCTGTATACCTAAGATTGCACAACACACAAATAAAGAAGGATCACAAAGAATATTCCCCCTCTCTTAACCAAAAGAAAGCCTGGGGCTACATTCTAGCCTCCTTTAAACCAGGATACAGCAGAATGTACTCTTACAAATGGTGGCTCTCTTATTAGCATTAAAGGAGAACTCAATGGCTATAAAAACTTGTTTCCCTTTGCTACCCTTCTGCACGCAGCAGGCTCTGTCAGACTTGGGCCTCAGTTCTCAGCTGGAGCAAAGTGGGCTTTGTGCAGCTGTGACCATTTATCCCACTGAGGATAAAGCACTCAGTATGCAGCTCAGAGAACATCTGAGCCAGCCTCCACCCAGTGTCTGCACAAGCTCACTCTGGCAACTGCATTTCACTGTGGATGGCAGGCTTTGCCCCAAAGGAGGACAAGGAATCCAGAAGTTTATGCCTGCTCTACTAAGCTAACCCTTAGGCACAGAGGTCTCACTTCTGGTGTCAGGAATTCTTTGCTGAATAATCCATAGAGATTGTCACCCCATTCAACGTGCGTTCTTAGTCATTCTCTTCTTGCGTTGTGAAACTATGGAGAGGTCACCAATGGAGATTGGGTTTTTTTTAGAAATGGTTTAATTTTTTTCTTAACCATTTACTTCTACTTGCAATAACCTGTTAAAAAGCTGAAAATAACACTGAGTTCCCTGCTGGATTGCCCTTTTCCATCTGGAGAACATTGATTTTTTTTTTCCCCTGTTGTGCCAAGATTAATTTGGCCTGTTTGACAACAGATTCAACATATCTAGTGCCCTGTCAAGCTAAAATGACTCTGTCTGTGGACAACATCCCTGTCTGGCACTGGCAATCATCTGGGGGGGTGGAAAAAAAAGGCTTTGCTATTTAACTGTTACTGCAGAACCACCAGGAGATTTCAGCAGCCCTTAAAACCAATAATTGTTATTGATGGGGCAAATTTAAAATATGGTTAGCAAGAGTCAAGAGCTTCAATGAAAAATGTTAGGCAAGGCAGGTTATCCAAATTATCTGCTGTAACAGTCCTTCACACTTTTGATTCAAAATAGTTCCCGACTTTACAGGTACAAATGTGCCTCCCCTCTCATTATTTGATAGCAAATGGTTTGTCCTCTCTCCTCCATTTTAAGTAGGAAAAGAAACAGCACATAAGTAAAGCACAGACAGGAAAACGAGAAAAGCCAAGGAAATAAGAGGCGTTCCCTTCTCATCCAGGTACCAGATATAACATGGACACCAGATGAGGGTGAAAACACATCCTGCATTGTTCTTTGACAAACGTCACCAAGTTCCAAAACCCTCCTCTCCTTTCCTTCCTCCTTCCCTTCCCATTTCTCTGGCAAAAGCCAGTAATACCTACAAATATTTTTTATTTTCGTAAACATCATGCAGCTTTAAAACGTGGGGATGTTCTATCAACTTCAGGATGGCTATTTCCCGCTCCACCTGGAAGAAAGAAAAAGAAATAGAGATTAGAATCTTGATCATAGAATACATTAGATATCATCACACATTTTCTTCCAATTTATCCATTTTTCACTCATCTTTATACATGGAAGATACAGCAAATTATAACAATCTATCATATTTAGCACTCACATAATTTAAGAAAAATTCAATTTATGCAGCCTCAGCAGTTCCCATCCTGCAGGACAGAAAACTCACAAAATTCCAGGGTTGAAAGAAAAGTTCCAAAGCTAGCAAAAGGAATTAGCTGTAGGAGTTATATGAGCATTCAAGGCTGCTCCTCCCTCACAATCCAAAGCCAACGACATATTATCGAAGTACAGAAACTCTAAGATGTCACTTAGTGCTCTCCTGACCTCCCACAGGCACAAATATGCACTATGTATTGCATACCTGATTCATATTAGAAAATCCCCATCCTAAAGTACTTGCAGTGTATGCAGGGGAAACAAAGAATGGAAGACAGGCAGCAATGAGATTTTATAGTTGCAGAGTTGAGGCACCGAAAGGGAAAGAAATATAAAAAGTGACATAAGTAAAAAGCACAACAAAAAATTAAACCTGATTACTAGAGATGCAGCATTCAAAGCCTTAAGTGTAAGACACTGTTTTCTCTCAGTTCCCAGTCTGCACAAGCATGGCTACTCCTAAAAGCGTGTCTTCAACATGGAGTTACTAAGTTGTGACTAAGTCCCTGTAATTAGCACAAGCCCTGTTCGCACCCAAAATTCCTATCATGACTGTTTTGGTTCTTTTAACTTGAATTTACTAAGCTTAATCATTAGAGATGGAGTCAATGTAATTCTTCAGGTGCTAGCAAAATTGCTCTGGGCTGCTCAAAGCCACAATGTAATTGCTCTGATTTGACCTAGGCTAACTTGAAGGGAGTTAATGTCGCACTGTGGAGACTATGGATGATGGAAATAAACTCTGGAACAAGATGCAGTCTAAGCATCGCACAGCTGGGCATGACAAATTTCCAGGAATCCACAAAGGCAAGAAAAAAGACCGAAAGAAGCAAACAAGGACAACTAGGTAGGGTTGCTTTTTTAAACCCTAGTCCTTCAAATAGCTGATTGTTCTGCAGCTGCTATGCTAACAAAAAAAACATGAACAGACTACAAAACCATCCCTTAACATTCATCCTGCAGGAATCAGACAAGTTATTAGGAACTTACCCCAGTATAACTTTAGTTCTTCATGTCCTTTAATTTCCTGAAATATCACTCTGTGCTAAGCCTGAACACAACTTTACCTGAATGTCAGTAATACACTCACCAAAAATTAGAAAGTTTCCAGCACTGTACAGAGGAGGAGGATTTTGCAGCATGCTGGTTATCACTACTCAGACCTCTTTCTCTACACCACCACCAAAAACCAGCAAAAGCACCTCTTGCACCACATTGCCCTTGGCCTTCCATGCACAGCAGGCTGGAGGAAAGGGTGTTTGTACATGTGTCAGTCTTAGTCTTTCAAAGACGTTTATTCCTCTCTCCAGAGTCAAAAGTCATCTGAGAGATCCAATTCCATGCTTGGGATATCTGGAAACAGCTCCTTCAGAGAAGCAACAAAGGCATGTAAACATGTGTGTACGCAGTTCAGGAGTGACAGAACTGCTATAAACTCAGTGACGCACTGTATTTGACAGTGACAGCTCTGCAGGTGTAACTTACTTATGACCAGAATTTAGATGAAAGCCACCTATACAAACAGGAAGTGAAAGTTAGGTAGATTTCAACTGTAAAGCTATTCTGAAAAAAAAAAACCAAACAAAAAAACCAAACCAACAAACAATCCTCCCCCCCAAAAAAGCGGGAGAGATAGTTTATTCCATTTTTGACTCTTCTTCAAAAAGACCTGTTATTTTTTTCTTTTAGAAAACATGCACTGATATTTGCAGAAGGCTTGTTCTACCCTAAAATAGATACATTTGGATTTGCTTCAAGAAAGAGGAGAAACAAAACAGAAGTACCCACTCCCATAACGCTCTTCCAGTAGGCTAACCATCAGCACAATGTACTGCAGTTGGCTAGAAACTGGAACTCTAGCAAAGTTCCTTTCGGATGGGGGAGAACAGGCATTTCATGTGGAATGTGACCACTGCACCAGTTATGACATGCACCATCCAACCCCTTTCTTCCTCCTGAGGGATATCCTGCCTGTGAAAGATGAAATTCCCTGCAGATGAGTGGTCTAACTGCATAGGTGACTTGCTTCTGAAAAATCTCTTGGTGGGTGCAGTGGCAATGTATGTTCAGGCCAAGGGAGTGATGGATAACAGCATCCAGTCAGGGTCCTCCTTGGTTACTATCCTAAAGCACAAGAAGCAGCAGTGATTTATCACTATCACTTGAAGGAGGGGGTTCAGTTACAGCACTGCATGGCCCGTGTTCAATAAGAGAAAATCAGACCAGAAAGCAAATATCTGCTTTACTTACTATCTAGAGATATTTTTTTAAAGAAAAACCTTTGTTACCTGAGTAACCTGAGTTACTTTACTTTTGTATTTTAAAGTCTGTGAGTGTTGAAAGTTCTCTGCATATTTTTAATATCCTGGGAACTGACTCTTGAGAGGAAATACAGTTTCAGAGATCTTGATTTCAAACTCAGCTATGCAGAAAGCATCCGGCTTGATGTGCTGCACAGTGTTTCACTTCCATGTATTCAGTTCAGTGGTGTGTTGCATCACTTTAGTGCAGGCAGCTTTCCACAGTCTGCTACCTCTTCTAGCTGGACAACATGGACAAAACTAATCTACTGATCTCAGTAAGACTTTGTATAATCCTTCAGTGGACAAAGGCTATATGAAGAAAAAGTGTCATTACTGTACTTCTCATAGTCCAGGTCTTGGCCCCATGTAGAGGAGCAAGACTCTAATGGCTGTATTACTTCAAGAACTAGAGATTCCCAGCTCTCTAAACAGCAGTCTGATAAAGACCAACCTCAAAAATCTTACAGCAGTGTCCCGCCTCTTTTTCCTTCCACAGAGAAACAAAAGTTCACAAAAATGTGCAATGGATCACCTTTTCAAAATTACTACTGTGATCATTTCTGACTGGTGACTCTCTTGGATCATCCTTTATATCCCCATAGAGAAGCCAGTAATTGGTACCCTTTGGACATAAGACTGTAGATCTCAGTAGTGATTTTACTGATGCATGGCTCAGCAGGACCTAGCAGCCACCATGTCATTAGCAAAGGAGAGGTATCTGAGCTCACTGGCAAAATAAAAGAGGCCTGAAATAGCATGCAGCTCTGCCTCCTTCCCCAGAGCTTTGCCAGCCCTTGGCATGCCTTTTTTTTTTGCGTGTGTCTGTGACTGCAAGCCATAGAGTGCTGTCCAGTTCAGAGCTGGCAAGGACAGGGGAATTGAGAAACCCTGCAGGAGTGTTTGCTTTACTGCAGATGCAATTATCAGAAAACAGGCCAAGCTCAGAATAGCCTGTCTAGGGAGGTTCAGACTCTGTGATAAACAGGAAACAGGGAGAAGAATTTGCATAACAGTTAAAAGAGAAAGGAAAGGGGTGAAAGGCCTGTCACACAAACATTGGGTCACAGGGTCCCAACTACAGCCTGGGTTGCCTCATATCATTGTAGGTTATTGGCTGTGAAGCATCCCAGTACCTTTGAGCTGGGGGAAAGTGCTGTGGAAGGATGTACAGGGCAAATGGAAACACACTGCTAACTTGCAACCTTGCAGGTGCCAATTAGAGGTTTTAAAAATCTATGTAGGAGGCTGGTTTGACAGGATGCTCTGGTAATTCAGCTGGTGATGAAGTGCAACACTGGGGCAACATGACCCTTAGAGGAATAATGCAAAGCTCTGCTTCCCTCTCCTCCATCTCTACTTCACCCTCCTTTTCCCCAGAGGAAATCACATTTCTCTGGTTTAAGCCCTTCTCCTCGGCAGTTTTCACTGGCAACAATTGTTCTGCTCTCTTGCCTTCAAGCTCATAGGCACACAGGATGCTAATTCACCTAGAAGGCAAGGAAGGTAGATCAAGGGAGCCTGAAGGTCTGTCTCAGCGATGAAGAAAGTTTCCTTTTCTCTTGTATTCATCTGCTCAATAACAACTAGGTCAACCATCACCCATGTGGTGCTATGAGAACTTTAAGTGGACAGTTGTCTTATACTTACCGTGCAAGAACTATGCAATGGTCACTAAAAACAGGCAGGAAATGTATTGTGCTGGTCTTCCTGCTCACAGAAAATATGTGTTTGTGTGTGGTAGGTTTTCTTGTGAAAATCAAGCTTTCTAATATTGGCCCTGTCTTGCTTTGAAATAATTAAATGAAAAAAATTTCAGAACTCGTGGCTGACCTTCTGTTGCTTCATACCAGGACACGAACTTCCTCTGAGTTCAGAATTATTTATACTTGGGATGAACTTCAAAGTATGCAGAGATCTGGATATCGAATTCTTCAGGCTAGAATTTGGTACCCTGTACCAAAGTGCCCACTTTCTTCAGTGGCCTGCTGTGTGGTAATGTGCATTTCCAAGATCAGAGCACAGAAAGTAGAAAGTAAATCCCTGTGATACTTCACTGAGCTAAAGTGGCAAAACCAGAGGTATGGGATAGGAAGAAACCAATTTCATGTTATCTCAAAAGTCTGCATTCCTGCTGTAACAGAAATATCAAAGGAACAGAGTCTGGGTATTTATTAATTTGGTACTTCTGCTTTGATGTTATGTGGGATTGAAAGTTAAGAATGGTGAAAAATGACTGGCTTTGGTGAAGACCATCTAGACCACCTGTTCACTCTTTCCTATAATCACAGACTAAACAAACAGGCTACTCTTGAAATCAGATGAGAACAGCACTAAAGCAGAAATGGCATTATTGGCAAGTAACTGTAGGCCTGGTATGTCCTGTGGGTTCATCACTGCTGTGGGGATATCATTCTTTGAACAAACTTAAGCCATTACCAAATCTAAGCAACACCACATTAGATCGCTTGCATACTTGATTTCAATGTGAGCATGAACAGAGTACTAGTGGAAAGAAATCAGGTTTTATATGATTAAACATTAAAGTATCTTCCTCTGCAGCTCTGAATTTAGTTGATTTTTCATTCAAAGTGGTCTTTCATTACATTTATCTAAAACTTCTTCAGCAGGTCATTACAGAAGCAAATGGACAACCACAGAAGTTGTCCATCTACACTGAGTACTTCCTGCTGCTATTGCAGCCATTAGCTTCATGTTTCTGAATATACTAAGCCAGATTCAAAATGTATTAAAGTCAACAAAAGGCATCAATTGCCTTAAGTGGGCTTCGAATCAGATCTTCTAATGATCATTATGTGGTACCTGGAAGAAATCTTCTATTACACAATTTTGACTAATTAAATGCTTTAACATGGACTCATGTTTTCTGCTAAGTACTAGTAATTACAAAAAGATTCTATAAAAAGTGGATAAATGAGGGGAGAAACCAGACTTAGATCTCCACAGAACCAGGCAGCTAGACAATGCTGTACTTACAAACAGACAATAGTATTGGAAAGCTGAGCAATTCCTCATTGAATTGAAAGCTCTATTATGGGCTTGTTCCACCAGAATTTTTGTTTGCATATGTGCTTCTCAAAGCTGTTTCCCCAGAAATTTAAATGAAAATAGGTGTGAGTGAGAAGCAAATGAGTTGCATATCTGATGTTAAAATTTGCATGTGCAAACTTCTATACAGTGAAGCTGTACGGAAAAGTATTTTCCACAAACTGCTATTGTAATCGATTGTCAGTTTATATTAGCGTTTATTGAAACAAGTATTTTCCTTAGTCCCTTCAAAACTGCAATTCTAAAGCTCCACTAAATCTCCATCTTTGGCATCAAGTTTGAGGGCATGAAGTCAGCCAAGAGGGTACTGTGAGAACTTTCTTGGAAATCATTTCTGCTGGTACCAATGCACCTCTATAAGATGACTCCTGATCTGGCCTGGCATGACGATTCCAAAGTCTTGAATTGATGGGGATTGGATAGTACAGGTTATCTAACCACAGAAACTTCATGGTTTAACTCGGTAAGTAAGAACTGCAGTGTTCCTCAGAGCTCTGCCATAGGCTACAGGGGAAATATGGCACTTAGACTTATCTGCAGCGTATGCTTCTTTAAGAAGCATCAGGGCTTCATGCAGGAGATACTGATGGGAGCTGACAAGGACTGGATTTATTAATTCAGCACATGAGGCTATCTGCTGCCCAGTGCTACACAGCTAGCTAGTGACTGACATGCAAGTCTCTGCCAGGAGTCAGCAGAGTTGGCCCTTTACACTAGAAAGCAAATAGCCTCCCTGTGCCTCCAGTTACCTTCAGTGAATGCCACATCCTGGTTGCCATTGCCAAGTAGCACAGGGCACAGTACACAAACCAATGGCTGTTCTTCAGGAAAAATCTTTGACTTGTTTTTCTTTTCCCCTCCTTATTCTGGTTTTTAATGTTATTGCACTCTGTGCTTTCTTTGACCCAAGCTGAATGTGAGGGAAAAAACAAACCCACATGCAGTCAGCCCAGTGTTTATGAGGAATGTGCCACCCAAAATCAGCAGCCATAGTCAAGCCTGTGGGAACACTGATATCTGCTGCTCCAAAGCATGACAATCATTCCCTATCATGTAAGCAATGACAGACCTTTAGTGCTCACTACAAACTTAGGAAGCTAAGCCTAGCTCTGACAAGGCGCACTGTAGGCGGTACTCACCTGCAGCTTTTTTCCTGTGAAAGACCAATACACATGTCTGGCTTGTTTCAGGAATGTATATGTTAAAGATGTATATACAGGCGTAGGAAGCCAACAGGTCCTGTGCAGGAGCACAGGAAAGGAGTGCAATTCATAACTCATTCTCCCTCAGTATGTGTAACTTCTGAAGACAGATGGCATATTCAAGAACATTTAATATCTTGTGGGCTGTTGTGCTCAACTACAGAAAAAGTCACTATGCACAGAGGAGAAACAAGCTGAAAAATTGAGGGATATGGAGAGTTTGACTTCAAATAACCCAAGAGCAGAGCTCCTTTTATAATTTGAGACATTATAGATTTAATACAAGCAGTACCAAATACAACATTGGAATGTCTGAGCCAAAGAGTGGGTGGAGGATGCAGGAGATTCTGAATCCCATTATGGGAATATGGGCAAGCACAAAGGAGGTGCAAGCACAGTACAGCATAACATTCTGCCAAAAAAATGTAGAGGTTCTGAGAGCATTGGTTGAGCATAAGATAAGGCAGAGGGTTTCCCAAGAGCATCCAGGAATAGGACTGAGACAGTGAAGTGATGCTGACTGTACCATAGACTGAATCCTTAGGGGAGTTCACCATCAGTAGGAAAAAAAATGTAAAAGAACAGTTTTGGAAAAGCTTCAAAGGATAAACTCTCCACCATTTCCTATGTGTCTCAGCTAGCCTCTTTCCCCCTTTCCCCCTTTTCCTCCATTAGTCACACTGGCCTTGTTTAGCTTTTTGGCATTGTCTTACACAAATGTCTTTTACATTTTCTCCCTAATATTCTTCCAGAAGCAATCAATAGGATTGCTGCTGTTTCCTTCTCTACATCTTTCCTTAATGGCCATCACTGGTTCCCTAAGAAATAAGACCAGTAACAAATGCTCCAGGAGGGGGTAGAATAGCTAGGACTTTGTAGAAACTAGAGGCAGAATGCCAGGCTCTATCTCTGTCTTGCTTTGCTCCACAACAAGCCTAATGACATCAATCATTTCAAAGAGTGGAAAATCACAGAATCACAGAATCACAGAATGACCGGGTTGGAAGAGACCCACTGGATCATCGAGTCCAACCATTCCTATCAAACACTAAACCATGTCCCTCAGGACCCCGTCCACCTGTAACTTAAACACCTCCAGGGAAGGCGAATCAACCACCTCCCTGGGCAGCATATTCCAGTGCCTAATGACCCTTTCCGTAAAAAACTTCTTCCTAATATCCAACCTAAACCTCCCCTGGCGGAGCTTGAGGCCATTCCCCCTTGTCCTGTCCCCTGACACCTGGGAGAAGAGGCCAGCTCCCTCCTCTCTACAACCTCCCTTCAGGTATTTGTAGAGAGCAATGAGGTCTCCCCTCAGCCTCCTCTTCTCCAGGCTAAACAGCCCCAGCTCTCTCAGCCGCTCCTCATAAGGCCTGTTCTCGAGCCCCTTCACCAGTTTTGTTGCTCTTCTCTGGACACTCTCCAGAGCGTCAACATCCTTCTTGTGCTGAGGGGCCCAGAACTGGACACAGTACTCAAGGAGCGGTCTCACCAGTGCCGAGTACAGAGGGAGAATAACCTCCCTGGACCTGCTGGTCACACCATTTCTGATACAAGCCAAGATGCCATTGGCCTTCTTAGCCACCTGGGCACACAATTTTTGTTTCTCTACTACATTCTCCCATTCTTCACTTTTGGGTGCCTCTCTAGATGGATACTTAAATCTATTTGTCTATTAGGATCTTATTTCAGCTGAGTTAGTGAACTCAGCAAGATACAAATGTTTGGTATCTAGAAGGCATTCTCCAACCCCATAGTTCCTCATAGCTGGTAATGATGGAAGCAGAGATTGAAGCAACCTACAGCTCTTCCCTTTGCTTCCATTTTCTAAATATGCTGTTAAAGCACAACTGTACCTCCCAGAGGGGAACAGTCCCAGACAAACAGCAACATGGACCTCATCAAGGAACTGCAAGAAGGCCAAGGGCAACACAGACTCACAAAGTTCATGTTTGCTTTTCACTGTGTGCAAGACAGAGCCTTGAGGGGAGGCCTGGCAGCTGCAGGCAGAGGAATCAACAGTCAACTTTCTGTCCAACTGCGGAGCCAGCAGCTGTGTACTCTGGAAGGCTAAGGAACCCTTCAGTCCAGCTCTTCTACCACAAGTCAGCATCAGTTTCTACCACACTACAGTGTGAACAGCAGCTCCCATCTGTCATGGGCCAGCTCTACGTTAGCACTTTTCTGTCCATCCCATCTTAGGGACACTGATCCCAAGAACCACTTATTCCTATCCATGATGTTAAAATTAGTCTGCTTTGTCCATAAAGTAAGTACTACGAGCATAGCTTGTGTCTGAGGAACACACTTGTCAAAGGTCTCTGTAATGACAAGACCATAACTGGTGTATCTCTATGATATGAACCAGCACTTCATTTCCAAACATCCCTGCCCACTCATCTATATGAGGGGTTATAACTTTTAAATGCAGACCCACCTCAACCTCAGGTATGTCTTTTCATTTCTTGCAAGACTGGACTGAACAGCATGGGAAACCAGCAGTGACCTCTCCATATCTTCATCTCTGGGCTACCAGTTTGGATCTAGCTGACAGCAGATGAGCTCAACCCCTGTTCCTCTCAGTGCTTTGGTGATTCACACAGCAAAATTAGCTTTTTAGACTTGCCCTCAGTACCAGGTCAGGAGTAAAATACTGGTGGACAGTTATACAGCTATGGTAAAACTGTCCTGGCCCTTCAACTACTGCACTTTAGTGCTGAGAAATGACACAAGGTTCCAAGATGATGCTGGCCCCGACACAACAACTCTGTCCACGGTGCCTACCACTTCTTTGGCATCAGGGATGCAGCAAAGATAGCAACACTGGCTGGGAGGGAGCTTTCCATGGGGTTTTAATACTTGAAAGGGTGGTTAATATGGCAGGAATTGTAGTACCAAGCCAGAGGCAGAGAGAAGAGAGGAATAAATAAAATTGCATATTTTGTCTTAGTTTCGAGGTTGCCTGTGCTCACTCCCTGCCTCCCCTCAGGTTCAGCCTGCCACAGAAGACATTACAGCAAGAGTTGTACTCCCCTCAGTGAAGGCACTGTCTTCCTCTGCTTTGTACAAGCAACAGAAGCAGCAGAAAATAAGTCAATTGCTGCCATCAGCATCCAGGATCTCTCACAGCTGGGAGTTAAAAGATCAAAGACAGCAATGGAGGAACATTTTGTTTCTCAGTTATTTTATCTCTGCTCTTCTCATGTTCTTCCTATCACACACTAGTCCTCTATTGCTGGAGGTGCTGATGACATCTTGCAGCCTATCAACATTAATATCAGGATCAAGAACACTCTTGGCACGGGAGGTTTATAAACAACATTATAAAGATAGGCTCTTGAGTATCTCAATACAGGTGGCAGAGATAAGTAAAGTCATTCCTTCTCCACATTGCCCAAAACTCCTTAAGAAAGGAGGGTTCAGACATGTCTGAACCTTTTTGTGTCCTAATGGTGAGTTCTTTAGCTCCATCATACTAAACCATAGTCAAATGCATCCCCTATCCTAACACAGATCATCTTTTCCACATAGTGACAATCACTTCTGCAGTACAGAAAACTTCTCCCTTGAATTACCCGTCACTCCGAAGAAACCTGTATGTCCATGACAAGTGGTAGACTGCAGTGCAGATGCACCCACCAACACATTATTATTACACAGAGATCAGGAAGAGTAAAGAAATAGAGGCAGAATTTTCATTATTTCTGAAGGTGTTGTTGTAGATCATGCATCTTCAGAACAGTCATCTTTAAGTGTCATTGCTTTCTCAAGTTTCTTCCCATTCCTTTGTACCTGCCCTTACACAACACATCTAATACAAAGTTCAAAGCTATTTGTCCTTTGATAAGGAGCAAAGGCAGCATGCAATACTTTGTTATGTCAGGTGATAATGCATCGCTAAAGAAAGTGCTAATGACTCAAAAATTAAATAGAGAAAGCAACAGGAAAGTTCCAATGATAAGCAAATTAGCTGAAATCTCTAAAAGAATGGCTTTGGCTGGACATGCTTACTACAGCTGAAGTGGCAGAGCCAGCATTTCAAAAACAGAAGAAAATTTGTGAATTGACATTCACTTAAATCATACCATCATAGGCCTGTACACATTGGGATTCTTTGGCACATATACAGGCATCCTCCTTTCACAATCTAATTCAAAATCACTTGCACTTGCCAAATACTTATGGTAACACTTACGCATACACATCTATAAGTGCTCACAAACAATTTTCTAAGAAAATGGCAGGCTAAATTTGAAACCAGTAATATCTGAAATGGACAGCTGGGATAGATTTATTCCCCTCCTTCCCCAGCTTTTCAGCATTTTCTGCCAGAGATCATAGAATCAGAGATCACATAAATCAGTTAGCTGAACCTTGTTCCCAGATGTTTGGGATACACAAAAAACAACCTGTGAATTGGGGAGTTTTCCAAGACTCAGCAGTATAGTCACAACAGAGTTTTGTAATGAAAAGGCAAGGGCTGCTGTTCCTCTCCCTACAGAAAAGAAAACAAATTACATCTCTTTACATCTCAAATTACATCTCTTTATAGGAGACATAATTAACTGCCTTCTTTTTAATGGAGAAAACTTTTTCCTCCATGAAAAGCTTATACTGCCTCCCACACAAACATGGGACAGACCCCACCAAAATCTTGCTGTGGCAGATGCCACATTAAAGGAACCCAGTAGTAGCCCAGCTGTAGCTCCAGACAGGAGGAAACAGTGCCTGTGCTTGTAAGGCTTGCAAGCTATGCACAAGTATTTTGGAGGAAGCCACCACAGAGACCCTCTCCTTGTACCATACAGAACATCGGATGTAAACCTCAAGGTAGCTGATCATTACATTATTGTATGTATGATGCTAGGGATTAGAGCGTACCCTAATGCTGTATAATATAGATTTGTGTATGGGTCAGAAGTTTAATTTGTGGACCGTTTCCTACCCCGAAGTTCATTCTTGCACCAAAACAGAAATAACTGTTATTCACAGTCCCTCCTCTGAGCAGGAAATATGCACTCCAGGAAAAGGATTTGCCTTCTGTGCTTGGCTGATAGACAACATGGGACAGCACGGCAGCACTTTCTTTTATTTGCTCTGTGCTGGACACATTTGGCCAGGTCCGAAGAGCCAAGGTGAACTAAAGACTTGTGCAAAGCATTCTTGTAGGGTACCCAGGAGATATCTATGGAAGTTTGCCCCGAGCCCATCCCACAGTTTGTCTGCCAGAGGAACACAGTAACATTGAAAAGTCCCTTTTGTTTCCAAGAGTCCTACAATTATTGCTGGGTGCCATTCAGTAAGAAAGGCTGGGAAAGCAGCTCATAAGGAATCATGGTGACTTTAGGAGACCAGTCCTCTTCTCTGCAGAGATCTATGTAACTGTGAAACAGAGTTCAGGCAATTTTACCTCCCTTGATAACAGTCTTACTTCATTCCAGCTGGACGACTTAAGGGTTATCTAGAATTCTGTCATGTCATTTAGTATCATTCTGCTGCCCACATGCTACTGCATTTAGAGCAGGGTAACGTTACGCATCCAAACTGGGAGCCTGTTTTTATTTCAGAGTGGATTCCTTCTGTCACCACAGAAGTCACTCAAGAACAACCACATTCCATGAAATCCTAGAAACTGTAAGAGTCTTTTTCTGTCTATTCTTCTCCTTCTTTTCCATTCTTAGCTGCTAACATTTCTAACCTATTAACTTTTTCTGCTCCATACTACCTTTTTCCTGAGTCAGAACTGTTGGAAGGGGTCCAGAGTAGAGCTCTGAAGATGATTCAAGGGCTGATGCACCTTTGCTATAAGGGCAGGCTTAGAATGTTGTGGTGTTTCAGCCTGGAGAAGAGAAGGCTCCAGGGGGAACTTACAGCAGCCTTCCAGTATGTGAAGGGGGCGTATGAGGAAGCTGGGGAGGGACTTTTTACAAAGGCACATAGTGATGGGATGAGGAGGAAGAGCTTTAAATTGTAGGGGAGAAGATTTAGCATAGACATTAGGAATAAAATCTTCACGATGGGATGGTGAGACACTGGAAAGAGGTTGCCCAGGTTGTAGATACCTCCTCTCTGAAAGTGTCCAAGGCTGGGTTGGATGGGGCATTGAGCAGCGTGGTCTAGCGGGAGGTGCCTCTGCCCATGGTATGGGGGTTGGAACTAGATGATCTATAAAGTCACTTCCGACCCAATCCATTCTATGATGCTATGGTTCTGCGATTCCTCATCCTTTTCCATGTGCATATTCTCCAAGCCTCCAGATGAGAGTCAGCACCTCCGTGCTGTTCTTCAGTGGGAACAATTTGTAGATCTCCTTCAGACCTGAGGATCCAATTAAGCACCTGGTTGGCAGGAGGCTCCCTTCTTCTGGGACAAGTTTCTGACGTTACAAGAAAACCCAAGACCTCAGAGCTGAAACAGGACTGCAAGAACCTACAGAGGGTTTACATGAATGAATGAGTTTGATTTTCAAATTTAGGCCAGAAGCAGTGTGCCTAGCCTAATTTTTTCTCCTTCATACTGTTTATTCAACCAAAACAGGATTGCCTTCATGGGTGAGTGTGCATTTTACCAGAACTCCTACTTGGCAGAATGACTTTTATTATAAGCATTTGGTTTTCTTGGCCTTCAGACAGTCTCCAGGTCCTGTGCAAACTTCCCTTGCACAACACACCTTGAATCCAGCAGAGGTATAGGCTATGTGGTTGAAGGACCACTTAATGCCTCAAGCACTGCCAAACAGTTTACCATACCACTGTTCTGCTACAGAAAATCAGCGTGCCTTTCTAGAAATGCCCTCATTTTGCTCAAAACACCACCTACATTTTGCAGCAGTGATCCTAAACCAGTAGAATGAACCTGAAAAGGGGTTAAAATAGGACATGTATTTTATTTTTAACCTGGACTTTATTTATTCCTCTTCATTTTGTGACACCTCTTTAAATAGAGATGCTTTTTCCAGCCCCAAACTCACCTAATGCCAAGGGGTCAAGCTATCGTTCTTAAGCCCTCTGTTCACCAGAGAAGTATGGGGGTGCAAGATAAGTCTTTGCCAAAGTTACCAAAGATGAAGACATCAGCACCATTAAGAGCAGCTGCCTTCTGAGCAGTCAACTCTCTGTAACCCACCCTCTATTCTCTGCCCTATCAGAGCAGCCTGCCTTCCGCTGAGGGGGTCCCCACAGCCACCTCTGCAAAGGAGGGTTGTGCTCTGCTCCTCACATCCAGCCTGCTTGCTCATTAATTATTTGGGATGCAACTGCTACTGCACCTGAAGACTGAAGATGTCATCTCCTCCTTGCTATGCAAGGCTTTTCTCCCTGCCCCAATTGTTTTTAAAGGGAAACATCCTTTTTTTCTCTGTTCTGTGACAGAGGAATATTGATTCTGATATTAAAAACAGGAAAAAGAACTGTACTGCAGTTCTCATGGTGGCTGCACCTGGCTCTCTGTTACACTGATGTTCCAACAGAATCAGGGCATTAAAATGTATGCATGGGAGCAAAGTCCTGTGCAAAAGGCCGCTATAATCATTGCAGAGTTGAACTAAAGACTCTGCGACAGTTTCCCACCCAGATATGTCAGGGACACATGAAAGTGCCAGCTGGTGAGTGAAGCACAGCTGTTATTCTCTGGCAGTCCCTGAAGTACAAACCTTTGGGAATCAAAACAAGTCAGAGCATTTCTGAGGCTACTCTAACTCACCCTTATAGGCAGGCGTCTTTATCTCCACTCCCTCTGATGCAGCAGAAACTCTGGAAACGAGGCTGTGCCCTTCAAGCAACAGACAAACACAACCGCTTGGCAAGATGCAGTATGTAATACTAAAAGGGAAATCCTCTTCCTCTAATAGCTTTTCCAAACTGAAGGTCAGTCAGCAGCCACAACAGGACCGCCAAGTATTTCTACAATGTAAGGCTCATTGCTATTTTTCAGCTAATCAAGAGAAAAATTAGAGAGCTGCACATGACCTGATGTGCTGGTACAAAGCAGATGCAATGATGTCAGAGCTCCTATTCCCTCTGCAGCACTGGCTGAGCACAAACAACAACCCCTTCAGTGGCACAGATTACTCTTACAATGTGGGTATTTTGTCCTGCAGGACAAAGAGAAAGAAGAAGAAATGCACAGGAAAAAGAACAAAACTACTTGCTTTCCACATACAGCTTTCCTAGGGCAGCTCTGATGCACTCAGGGTGCTTCTACTTTCACACAGGATTTTGCGTGTACAACAGCTCCACTCAAACTCACTGAGAGAGGATTTAATGTTTTTCTGGTGGTAACTTCCACCTGCACCTCTCTCTTTCCCTCAAGTAATAGCCCTGCCCACCCCTCCTACCCCCAGCTCTGGTGGCAGCCAGGTGCAAGGTGGTCTTTTCAAGAATGATCATCATCCTTTTTGTATTTTGGCCCTTCATCCTTTCCAAGCAACTTTTTCTCAGGACTCTGGAACAAGCAGTCATTTCAGAGCAGTGTCACTATCACATGGAGAGTAGCTCCAGGACCTGCAGGGCACATGTGAGTGGGCAGGTCATGTTAGAAAGCATCAGCACTGAAGTCCTCATTGACACATCCTTCTCACTAGAGACTGCTGTCAGTCACTGTAATGCAGTCTCCTGGTGCTAACATAACTTGAGTCAAGTCCTTGGTACGTGCTAGCACCCATTTCATTCTCAAGCAAAACATTCTTCAAGTTGGAGATCTAAAAAGATCACTACTGAGAAACATTAAAAATCTTTCTGTAATACTGCTCATCATTATTATTTGTTTCCCTCTGGGAATTCAGGTACTGCCAGTGAGAGTTTCATCAGACTCTGACTACTGCTCCCATCAGGAATCCCCTTACGGAAGGATACTTCCCCTCTGGCAGCTCTCCTGTAGGTGGCAACAGCAGGTAATGACCACATTTTCAAAAAGTTCAGTAATTTTGGGTTCTCTGCATTTAAGCACTTCCGAGACAGGTTTTGGCTGCTGAACTACCAGTGGTAAAGATTTTAAGAACACTCTAATTAGACATGATGTAAAACTTGGATTTTCAAGTTACTCAGACACTTTAGTTGACTGGGTCTAAGGAAAATCTGGTCTAACAAAGGAAGCTGAACCCCTCTGAACAGTGTAAGCCAAACCCTAAATGTTAGAGGTGCTGAGAGGCTGCTGTGAGATCCACCAGAGGTGGGAATAGTCAGTCTTATTACAGCAAGTGTCTTCTGCATGCTCCTCCAGAAAAGCACCCCAAATACTGGACACATACATACTGCTTGGCATTGTATTGGAAGGGACTGTAAAGACCATCTAGTTCCAATCCCCCTGCCATGGGCATGAACACCTCTCAGAAGATCAGGTTGCTCATGGCCCCATCCAATGTGGCCTTGAAAATCTCCAAGCATGGGGCATCCATAACTTCTGTGGGCAACCTGTTCTAGTGCCTGACCACTCTCACATTAAAAAACTTCCTAACACCTAATCTGAATCTCCCCTCTTTCAGTTTAAAACCATTACCCCTCATCCTATCAGTGCACTCCCTAACAAAGAGCCACTCCTCAACTTTCCCATAGCCCCCCTTTAAGTACTGGAAGGCTGCTATAAGGTCTTGCTGGAGTCTTCTCTTCTCTAGGCTAAACAATCACAACTCTCAGCCTGTCCTCATAAGGGAGGTGCTCCAGCCCTCTGACCATCTTTGCGGCCCTACTCCAGATGTACTCTAAAGTATCTGGGGAGACGAGGTTGGATGAGGCTATAAGCACCTTGATCTAGTGGAAGTTGTCCCTGATGACAGCATGGGGGCTTGAACTAGATGATCTTTAAGGTCCTTTCCAACCCAAACCATCCTGTGATTCTATGATCCATGTCCTTCCTGTGCTGAGGACTCTAGAACTGAATGCAGTACTCCAAGTGAGGGCTTACAAGAGTGGAGGGTTAAAATCACCTCCCTCTTCTGCTGGTCACACACATCCCAGGATATGGCTGGCCTTCTGGGCTGCAAGCACACATCGCTGGTCCATATTTAGCTTCTTATCCACCCTCACCTCCAAGTCCTTCTCTTCAGGGCTACTCTCAATCTATTCTCTGCCTGGCCTGTAATTGTGCTTGGAACTACCCTGACCCAGGTGCAGGACCTTCCACCTAGCCCTGTTGAACTTAATGAAGTTCACACTGCCCCACTTCTCACGCCTGTCCAGGTCCTTCTGAATAGCATCCCTTCCCTCCAGTGTGTCAACGGCACCACACAGCTTCATTGGTGTCACTGGTAAATTTGCTGAGGCTACCCTCAATTCCACTGCCCATGTCTGCAACAAAGATGTTAAACAACACTAGACCCAATACTGGCCCCGGTAGAATGCCATTCATCACTGGTCCCCACTTGGTCATTGAGCCATCGACCACTACTCTTTAAGTGCAACCACCCAGCCAATTCCTTATCCACTGAGTGGTCCATCCATCAAATCCATGTCTCTCCAATTTAGAGACAAGAATGTCACATGGACCAGTGCCAGATGCCTTGCACATATAAAGCAGAAAGAATATTAAAATAAAATAAAAGGTGCTATACATTTTCTTACAGGTATTTACATATATATAGTTCCAAACTAGAATCTGAATGAGGTCTGCGTCCAAACCAAACCTTGGCATATCTCTAAACAAAATGATAAACACCTAAAACCTGTAAGTTTCATGGGGTAGGGTTAAAGTTGGAATGATTATCTGATACCATATCCAGAGGAAGCCACAAAGTTGTCTCAGGATGTCCTAACTTAGTCTGGATTCACTGGGTCTGGCAAACCTCTCTGGGATACATGGAATCAATACTGTCTTGCTCTGACACAGTATACAAGGGAGAGTGTGAGGTTGAGGCACTCATTTCGGATTCAGAAAGTCTGGTTTCACTTTTCCAAATTTCTTGTAAGCTTCTTTGCCCTAGATGGGTTACTTAATCTAGATGTGCTTTAGTTCATTATTTAAAGAAGGGAGACAGTAAGATATTTGACTTTTCCCACATTTTTCTGCCCTTTTACACACGTTTCCTCTTTAGACTGTAAACACCTCAGGTCAGAGACAGGTCCTTGCTTTGTTTTTAAACACAGCTACAGTGCTTAGTATGCCAGGGCGTGTGCTAGGACACACCCTCTGACAAACAGAGGCAAAAAAAGATGTTTCAGATATCAACACTAAATCAACTTACAGCCTGCAGAGAACAGAGCACTGGGGGGTGAATTCTGCAATATGTCATATGGAGCAAAATGTAAGTTCAAAGCACACTGTCATGGCTCAGCACCTGACTGCAGCTGCTGCTCTTCTCTACTGCTCTGACTCCACACAAGGAATCAAGCATTAGCAACTGTCCTCATACAAGCCAGAAGCAAGTAGAGACGCCACACACCCGCTAGCACAGTAAAATACAGTCTCTTATAAGCTGGGCAGAAGGACAGCAGCATTACAGGTAAACTAGAAACATTGGAGCAAGCTTCATGCTGAAAAGCAGGGAATCCTTGTCACAACAGTGAGCGGTTAAACTGTACAACAAGCGCAGGGAATGTAAGGACAGGCAGTATTCTGGGTCTCCTGTTCTCAGCAGGAAGGAAATGGCAGGACTGCAGCAGTGAATGATAGTTTATTTATAACAACAGTTTCTAAAGCAGGAGCTAGTGATTTTGTTTGTTTGTCACTTTTTATTTAATCCAATGCTCTAGATGGATACTAGCTCCTTTTGCAAGATTTGTTTTTATTTCTTATTGTTTCTCCTTGAAGCACAGACTGTAAATGCTGTGATAAGTAGACTGAAAGGTTCACTTAGTTTCAGCTGCAGTTTCCCTAAGTGCTTCTGTGTCCCCTGCTGAACTGCTGTTTTGTAACACTGGAGGTGGAGCAGGCTTTGGGGATATTCCACAGTTCTCTTGCTTCCATCACTCTTCCCTTCACCTCTCCGTTCCTGTATGGGGAACAGAACCACCAAGGAAGAAAGATCCGCCATCAGCTTCTTCAGGCCTTTTTGCACCAACCAAAATCTTTCAAACCTAAAGCATTGACTAAGCAGTTTCATGTTTTGCTCCTGCTCCATGCCCTTCAGGGTGTGCAAACACAGTTTGCTGCAGACTAACAATCCACACAGCAAACACTTCACATTGTGGACTAAGACTGGGGGAGCAGAGGATCTAGAGCTGCAGCTCAGTGGTCTGAAGAAAAAGCTCTGCCAGTTTGTGCCCCTTATTAATGGGCAATGAGCATGGAGGGCAAGCGTGACTAGGTACGACAAAAGAGGCTATCCAGGGAATCATGCACTATGAGTGCTGGGCTCTGCAGTCCATAACAGGGTTGAGTCAGACTCTGAATTGCTGTGATGCTATCTTGGTTACCATAGATGCTAATTCAGCTGGTCAGGTAAAGTCTGCTTTTACGAGGCTAATAGAAGCAAGCATATTGGGGCTTTTGGACTTTTCCAAGCTTCATAGCTGTTCCACCTATCCTAAAGGGAAGAAGCATTTGTGAAACACAAATCCACAGCAGTGTCTGGGATGCTGGCCTCCCTCAGAGTTTGCTGGGCTGGGTGATAACACAAGATTCTGAGCTGTTTGGCAGATTAGTGGGGCAGAGGCACTGTGGTATGGAAGGTCTCCGTTTCAAGCAGGCACCTTCCACCAGCTTCATAAAAACATAAACAGAAACTTTGAAAAGATGACTTCAAAAGAGAGAACGAAGCATTGGGACAGAACAACGCTGCTTTCTACATGGCTTCTTAAGTGCCAAGCAGTATTTGAGGGTTTTCTGTAACAGACAAAAAGCACAAACTAAAGCCTAATTAAATGAACTCAAAGGACTCTGACACTGGAGGGCACCGGATCAGGACATAGGCTTTTGGATTCGCACTGCCACACCTGCAAACCCTTCACAGAGAGAAGGCTTGGGAGGTAATAAACAGGGGTGAGACTTAGTGCCTCCCCTTTCCCTTTCCTGAAGAGATACTTGACATGCAGTGAGTCAAGACATTTGATGTACCAGGCAGTCCTCTGGGTGCTGATGCATGAGGTAGAACAGATACAGCTCTTCCCCTCAGTAGCTACACAGACCTGCAGTGCTGACAGTAACAACAGCTTGTTGTTGTCAGCTAATGAAGCAGCTATGATGACGGCAGTGTGCTGAGAGCAGGGTGCCATTTTTAGGGTTATTTTATTTTGACTGGAATCATGCTCCAGCCCCTTGGGAGCTGACCCTTTTCACCAAGCTTTCTGGAGGGGACAAAGGAGTGAAGGTGAGATTCTCAGCCAAGACATCAGAGCCAAGCTGTTCTCTGAACCACTCTTTGTTGCCGTCTCTTCACAAGCCTGCAGCCTCCACTCCCTCCTCCCCTTCCAAAAATAAAGCTCCATGATGTAAAAACATTCCTTTGGGGCTGGAGGTGGAAAAACTAGGACACCACAGTTCGGAAAACGCTCAGCACTGCATGAAATATTCACTATCAACTGAAACAGGTTTACCCGGAGGAGGGTATGATGAAAAGGGAATGGGGAATCAATTTCACTGTCCTATGGTTTGTTATTCTGGCTCCTTCTTCTCTTCTCCAAATAAGCTAAGCTTTTTGGAAGCTTCTGTCTGACCCAGTTCTCCTTCCCTCACTTTGCAGTCTCTCTATCCTTCCTGTTTTATGAGCAAATAAACATGTATCCTATAGACATCCTTGGCCAATCCTAAATACTGCTGCCCTCCAGAAAAGGGCTAATAATGTAACAATGCATCAGAGAGAGAAAGAGAACACATGTTCAGCTGAGCAATCCATCATCTGTGCATCAGGCGGATATGAAAGCACTGAGTAGTTCCTCCCCAGCTCCTGTAAAGGGCCTTCCCATTCCCTTTGCAGACAAGCAAGAACACAACAAAGGTTGCAAGAACAAAACAAAAATTACAAGAATGGCTAGTTCTTCCCTCTCTGCTCCTCAAATGTTGCACTTCAGGATCAGGAGTGTGTCAAAGTACATCTCTCTGTAACTGACTACCAAGACAAACAACAGCAAGAAGTTTGGACAATAGAGAAAGCAGGAGAAAAGGCTATGGTGGAGTATTGGCCTCATGTTTGCATTCTACCCGCTGCAGCTGTAGGTTTCAGTGCAGGCTCAGCCCAAAGCAAAACTCACTGGGTGACTTTGTGTTCAGGCATACAAGAGGTTCAGTCACATCATCAGAGAAAGAACATCCCAAGCGATAATGAGGTGTTCAGATAGTGCAATGGGAAAATGGAGATCAGGAGAGGTGATGAGAGGGATGACATGAACTAAATCTGTTGTTCCCTGTGGATATCCTTGGATGGGAGATGAAGGCAAAGCCAAAATGCCCTGTCAGAGCTGCAAGGGAGGAAGACGACGTTTGTCTTCCTGGGATACAACCCCTAAATGCTCATAATGCCTGACAGGAACTTAACACCCCTAGGATTTTCAGCACTCGGTGCATTCAGATCACACATATGGGAAATCACACATTTTTTTTCAATGAGCTCTCACAGAGAATGGGGCTTATACGCAAACACTCAGCTCCCATACATCCACAGCTTAAAAAAAAGCTATGCCTGAAAGCTAATCTGCAATGAATACATTTTCTGCTCAACCTAACTCCAAACACATTTTATCAAACAAAGGAGCTCATTAAATGATCACCTGCTCCAAAGGGCATTCTCCTAACGGCAAAGAGCATACACACTCAATACATCTTCCACTACAACTGAACGAAGAGCTGTAACTTGTATCATCACAGGGAAACCACAAGGAAGCTATGTTTAGCTCACTTGATGAACAATATCTTCTCCTTCCCTTACAGGTGGAGATACTTTGCTTGCTCATGTTGTACACTTGATGGGATGTCCCAGTGCATCCCTTTGAGACATCTGGACAGGCAAGCCAGGCCTGAGGCTGTGGCCAAACTGAGCCAACTGTATAATCTAGATGTAAAAAGTCAGTCCCAAATTTACAAATGCATATGAAAAATAGGATTTATTCACTCAGTTGATTCTGGTTATTTGTGCTGATAAAATATTTTATTTTTACTTATCTATCAATTATAATTTCATTATTCATAATTTGCTAGGGCCCCATTTGACATCATGCCTTTGGTTTGATACCTGTAAGTAAAAAATACACAGTTCTAGCCTCAGTGAAACTGGGAAAACAGACAGAGGTGGATCTTGGACTAAGGGTCTGTTTTGTACAAAGGTTTCCCAAGAGATGCCAGCAGCCACTGCTTAGAGAAATACAGTAACAAACAGAGCAACTAAGGAGTGAGTTTTCCCTGATTTATCTACCCCTTTTGGCTCGTGTCAGTTGGCAAGGACCACTTGACCTGAAACATTTAACCAGCAGATTCTCTTTAACTCTTGAACCTATACATACATGTTTTAGGCTCCCATTATTTTGCAGTTTCATGAGATATTTATTGATTTTAAATCTTCTATCATGATTATTTAATTGATTTCCCACGCATTCTGGCAGGTCATTCCCTACTTGTATCTCAAAACCAATGTTCTCATAGTAGGCCCACTCTGTCCTATTAACAGTAGCCAGGACAAGGATTAAAATTTTGAAGAGTATTTGCTAAATGAGATAAAGGCTACCTCCCAGTACCTCATGAGTTTGGCCACTTCAAGAATTCCACTCACTAAAAGCAGTTGTCTTCTGCTCTGTTAAGTGAAACTACAAAATAAATGATTTAATGTTTGCCTTTCTTTTTTTTTCTCTGAAATGACAAAGACTTTTTTTTCCATTTATAGGAAGTTCCTAAATGATAAGGTGCTAGCTTTCTTCACTGCTGCTTTTCTAGAGAAGAAATAATCGGAAAGAAAAGAATCATAGAATCACCAGGTTGGAAAAGACCCACTGGATCATTAAGTCCAACCATCCCTATCAAATACTAAATCACGGTTCTCAATACCTCATCCACCCGTCCCTTAAACACCTCCAGGGAGGGTGACTCAACCACCTCCCTGGGCAGCCTGTTCCAGTGCCCAATGACCCTTTCTGTGAAAAATGTTTTCCTAATGTCCAGCCTGAACCTCCCCTGGTGGAGCTTGAGGCCATTCCCTCTTGTCATGTCTCTTGTCACTTGGGAGAAGAGGCCATTACCCTCTTCTCTACAACCTCCTTTCATGTAGTTATAGAGAGCAATGAGGTCTCCTCTCAGCCTCCTCTTCTCCAGGCTAAACAACCCCAGCTCTCTCAGCCATTCCTAATCAGTAGCAGATTACAATGGAGTGAACAAATGGATAACACGTAAGCGCTGTGCCTAGTTGAGATGGAAGAAGAGCACTGGTAGAGAAACTTCACTGACAAGCTCATGTTTATACCAGTGAATTAGCTTGATAAACATTTATTACCTACAATGCTCTGCCATTAAAATCTAGTTCTTTTTACTATGTGCTGCTTGTATTTGCTTTTAGGAATAAAGTTGGCCTTTATGATCTGAAAATTTGTTCTTGACTTTAATTAAAACATATGAGAATGGTTTTAAAGGGGTGCTCTGTTTGAAAAAGGTCAGTTCTATGCTGTGCCCCTAGTGCGCTGCAGCGGGAGGTACTGTTGGTGATAGCATCAAGGAAGACCAGCTGAATAGTAACAGTGTATTTGAGGAATTGCACCTCTTTGCTGTACAGGCAGACTTCTTCAGACTAGGATTCTCAACAGGAGATGGTGTATTTTCTCTCTGTACAATGTCAGGAATATGAAGAAGTCAGATGGCCACTGTTCCATTCAAAATGACAGTCTCTGCAGGACATAAACAAGCAAAGCCTTCTGACCTGCATGAACCACTACGCGGCTTGGTTCTGGTGGCTCCTGCTAGAAAAATAAAAAAAGCTCCAAGGGGTTTACAAATTGCTTAAAGAGACAGTGTCTAATTTCTACATACTCTGCAGGGTTTATTAAAATCCTCCAGGAGACAGTCATAAGCTCAATTAGAGCTGGTTTCAGTAGCACACAGCTGCATCCTGTGACAAGCAGGGCATCGAGAGCAAGGCAACACAACTTGACTCAGACAAAACAGCTATCAGAGGGACTGATCATCACTACCTTCCCTTCTACTTGCGGCATGCTGTCACTGCGCTGGCAGTAACAGACTTCATAGAGAATAAGTACACCTGGGACAGGGCAGAATTTGGCAGGCACCTGGAACATAGCAGATGTCACATGTTTTATATAGCATGCATTTTCTCTGGCAAGTCAGTCCATTTGGATAACCATTCACTGATATAAATGGAGACACCAACCCTGCTCTCTTCCACCTACTAGCTGTGTCGTTTGGGAGCACCTGGCCACCATTTATTTATTCACAAGGAATCTCCAAGCAGAAGTCATCATTGCACATTCTTTCAGTGACAGCGGGTGGTTTACCTTCATCTGTTAACAGCAGACACAGAGGCCAAGTTGAGCTGCCTACCTCAAATTTAGGGTTCTAGTGACATTTCACTAACCAAAATGCCCTAAAGTCTTTTGGGCTCTTGTGTAGCCTAAAACCATAAGAGTTTGGGTTTTCTGGGGCAGAGACAAGAAGACAGAAGGTAAGCAGAAGAAAAATTAGCCTCGATTTTAGGGAAGTTTTCAGTGGATGTATGAGGCTTCATTTGAGTTACACAGGCCACACCAGACCTGTGTCTCCTAGCTGCTGGGCTCCTTATACTCTCTAGTGACATGGCAGTTTTCCATGTAAGCAAGAACACATTGCATGAGAATAATGACAGTCTATTGCTGATTGATTTCTTCCACATGGAAAAGAGGAATGGTAGGTCTGGCATAATCTAATGATATTTTAAGTAATACCTGAAAGGGATTTGAAGTGAAAACATTGGGAGTTTGTTTGTTGTTTACCTTTGTCTTAGCAACCTATGCCTTGCTACAAACTGAGAACAATAATACTTAATTTGTAAGACTTCCTTTCATGAATTCTCAATGGGATTCTGGTGGAGATTCATTCATGATTCCTTGCAAAGCACTGAAACTCTCTAGTGAAAAACGGTGCTCACACAACATGATATAGGGGAAAGGCATCACACCACAAGCAAGACTTGGTGTCTTCTCTACCTCTGCCATTTACCTTCCATGTGGTGCCAGGTAGATCACTTCAATTGATCTATCCTTCAACTGACTACTGAGATGGTTAACTTTTGGAGTAAGGTTTGCCTATGCAATCTATATCTGTTTGCACAATACCATGTTCATGCTTCAGCTAAGTCTATGTGAAATAACACAATAATTTCAGACTGTTGTCTACCCTGTATCCTTCTGTTAATGTGTTTTAGATAGAAAAGATACTGGATTAGTAGATGTCCACAAGAAATACAGAAGGCCAGGCTCACTACCACTGCCCAAGCAGATAAATAGCTCAGCTATTTCTAACTGGCACATATTGTTCTATGGGATTATTAATGCTTGCTGCAAACTTGGACTCCTGTGGGTGCCTTCTCTGGGATCAGTGGGTGTTCATAAAGCTTTTCTTTTGCAGAAGGTGTTAACAGCACTGCTTACAAGTAATATCCCCAGTGTCTGCATTGTCATGGGGATTTCTGCAGATGGCTCACAGTGATGACTGTTAGTAATTTATTACTTGTTCCTTGCTCTTCTTCCCTCTTTTCCTTCTATGCAGGCTCTTTCTAATATTGGCTTGTCTTTCCTTTATCCGTATCAGACAACCTGCAAGAAGCCTTGGCAAAGGGAGGACACTAGTCCAAATGAGATGGACTGAGCACCTCAGACAGGTGCACAGCTCAGGGCAAGTGACAGCACAGCCTTAAGCCAAGTGCGTCAGCCCTGGATTAGATAAACTGGCAGCCCGCCACTGAGATAAAGGGCCTGCCACTGAATTCAGCAATGTCAATTGTCACGAAGTTAAAAAGGAATGGAGGGAAGGGTGGTACATGCTAAACATATTCCTCTACAGCAAGCTCTGTCTTGCTGACCTTGGCCAATGATTAATGGTACTTTAGAGCACATTCAGATCTGCTCTTAATACCAATCCCTCAGGACTGGAACTGGGAAAAATGCCACTCAGGCTGCACAGGGCAATCTGTGAGGAGTGGAATGAATTTTCACCGCCTTTTAAATAATTTCATTTCTAGATGAAGCCTATGCCTGAATTTCATACTGTGCAACTTACTTTCTCTGAACTGGCTATCACACCTTCCTAGTGCAAAACCAAACAATATATGAGTCGGTCATTCTGCTTGAAGAAAGTGGAGGTAAACAAGAAAGGAACTTCTCAAACATGCAAGATCTTTTCTTACCTGTTATTCCTCCTGAGTGGTTAAGATCCATCAACCAAGCTATTTGCAAGATGCAAAGAGCCCGTGTCTTAATTTACCAGAAAAACTTGCATGGCTTGAGTTGTTGGGAGATTGGGAACTTCAGTGAGAGGAAGAGAAGGACTGCAGTAGGCTGGTAAGCAGCAACATGGAGCTACAGGACTGAAGTCATGGAGAGGTTCCTGACCCAGAGCCTGATGCAAAGCCATAAGAGAAACTGTTTGAACCCAATCTGTGCATCAACAGACTACAATGTGCCTAGCTCAAGCTGACCAAATTTACCAGAATATTTCAAAGGAAATTGCAGCCACTGTATTTGAAACCATCTTTTTAATTCCTTTTCTTCCCCAGATTTGCTTTCATACATTTCATACATTGCAGTTGTACTATATACTCCATTCCCCTCTTCCCTTTTTTACTTCACAGTTACAGGTAAATCATAGAGAATTGAGTCTATGGAGTTCTGCCCAATATTTTTCTAACTCATCTCACAGTCTTCCAAAATTCTATTAAAATAAGGGATGACTCAAATAGGAAAGATCAAATCTTTAAGGAATACACCAAGAAAAGCATCCCAGCATGAGCATAGCATTCACTGTACTCTAGTAACAACTGGCCACTACCTCCCTTGCAAACATAGCATGCGCCTAGCCTGAGACAAAATCTGAGTGTGTTCTTCCCTAGGGAGTGCTACCATCAATTTCTGTTACCACTCTCTACATGCACCTGGGCAACCAGCTACTTACACCAGTTGGCACTTCCAGTCATCCAAATATATCACATAATTCATAAGCCTAAAGTAGTAAACACCCACCTTCCTGCCATTTATATCTTTTATATATTTATCTTTCCCCTGGAGAATTCAGCTCAGACACAGCATTAAGGCTTCTGCTTTTTACCCAATTTTCCAGCTGGGTTAACTGAGGCATGCTGAGGTCAAGTGACTTGCCCAAGGCCACACAGTCAGCTGCTTAGCCAGCACTTGCATTCCAGGCGCTGCCAGTCCTGCGGACATTTGCACCAGCCGCCGGACTGTGAGGCTTCTCTCTGAACTGTCATATGGCACACACAATATCTACAGGCTGCAGGAGTCTTTGTGTTTGTCTTCCAACTAGAAGAGGCACAGGAAGGGAAGGAAACGAGCAGGAGGCAGTGTGGTAGGGATGTAGCTGTAATGAGAACAGGCGCAGGTGTGGAAATTCTCATTTAGAAGACAAACAGCTGCTCTTGGTCACAGAGCCTATAACTGATTAGGCTTAATAAGAATGATACTTAAGTATGTATCAGAGCCTTGGACAGGAAGATCCACGTTGCTTGCTAAAGATGTGCCTTTCACAGCCTCTGGAAACACTGAGCGTCAATGAGAAATTTGGTTTAGACTGTGCTGGGATCTCCGCAATTGGCTGACCTCAGTTCACAGGAAAAGCAGCTCCACAGAGAAGAGAGAAATGTAGAAACTGCATCACACTGCAGCTACAGGTCTTATTAGCAACAGGGATATTGGAGGAGAAAACATTACAGATTGTGTTCAGAGACTCCTCCTGCCTTTGGGGAGAAGACCAGCTAAATACATGTCTCCATTTATTTAAAATACATAAGCAACAAATAGGAGTAAGGGTGGCAAAACAAATTAAAGCCAAACCTGCTCTGCTCCAAGAGGCACTCCCTCACACCTTATTCACTGGCCCTGAACCCAGCTACAGATTACAGGAAGCAGTCAGTTCTTTCCATTGGATAAATAACCTTGCAGATCAAAACCAATAGCAGATTTACTAGGGGATGTAATTGGAACTGCAGTCCTAACCCTTACCTTTATCTGATGAGCACTGAGCAGCGTGCTCCCAGGCACGTGTTGTAGTTACAATCACACAGTTGCACCTATACTGAACTGGAAAGGTGACAAGATCAGGCTCTGAAACTTATCATAAGAGGCCACACATTTGCAATTGGTAGTGTTTACACTCCTGTACCTTTCAGTTTGCCTTTGACTTCTTATGGGGGTTCAATTTATTTTTGTAAAGCAGTTTTCTTCTTTGGAGCTCACAGGACAAATGCATTCCCCTCACATTTACTTGTCTACTTTCTTCTCTACATAAGCTATGTAAGAAAGCAAATTTTAAAAGAATAAGTATTTTCAAATTGCTCTGCACAACAAGTAAACTAAAACCTGTCTTTTCTCATTCAGCAGAAGTTTGAAAGAGTATTAAATTCTATGCCAAAACCTAAACTATTGGTCCAGAGCGAGATGTTCTAGGCATGGAGCTAGTTCTGAGGTGCTGCAAGAAGCTCACGTTTCAACAGTTATTCCAGCTAGTTTCCTTACCTACACAAGCCCTACAGGTAACTTTGCAAAATTTCAAATGATCTACAAGAGAAAAACTATTCTTGCCTGCTACTATGCAATACCAGTGATTAAAATATAGTCCTGCTAACCAAGACTCCAGACAGATTTAATTTTTGGTCTTTAGAAAGGTCAGCCCTCCCACTCCTTCCCCAAACCAGCCACCATTGAGGGCTATAACAAGATTAGGCTGCTAGCAGCTCCCTCTTACCTTCACTGATTTGTCAGCTGTACTTGGGTCCATGTACTCACTTTACTACTTCTCTTCTGCCAGCTCTGCAATGGCAACACTAATGAGCAGTAAAATGATGTTAATATCTTAAACTGCTGCAGCTGCGTGCTGAACGATGCAGGAGGCCAGAGCCCATAGTCCCACTTGGTGGGGACAGTGAAAAGCAGGCTCTGACTCCTGTCTGGTAGACTGGATTATCAGTAAAAAATCTGGAAAACATTCCTTTTGCCCGACATTCAGCCTCTATCTTGTGCAGAATATCCTCGAAAAACCTCATATATTGATTTGGCACATTATGGATCCATGGGAGAAAGAGAAGAGTTGAGAAGCAGAGGTTTAAGACATGTTGAAGCCAAACACTACCAGAAAGCATGTGACTACAACAGAAGGGGGTCTCCACTTCTTCTAAGCTGTGCAGTTCATTATTACAACCTTCATCCTTCACACTACAAGGCTATTTCTGCATCATTAGTCATTACTTCACTCAGTGTTGCCTGCTAAAGAGTTAAAATAAAAGAAACAAAATTTAAAAAGAAGCAACACCAGAACTGCGACTTAGGGGTTTAGATCAGCAAGATGGGACCTAGGTGCTTTGGTAACAACCCCTACCTGAATCTGTTACAGTACCTCTGACCCACCATTTATATGTGCCTTATTCCACTGCTGTAACACAGGTGCAACCTCCATTACAGTAAACCATACTGAGAGTGGAAGTGGATTCCCAATGACACAGACAGGAATGCAATATTACCACTGTAATCATGGGCTTTACAGTAGCCTTTCCATCTTCACCAAGCTCATGTGTGCTTCTAACTCATGGTGTTTATTTGTTTGGTTGTTTTTTTCATTATGAGATAGTTTCCAGTGAGTGATATGCACCTTTACTATTATGTAGGAATAAAGTAGCCAAACAAAGCCTGTGCAGAACCTACTGGTCATTTAGTTCACTATGTCTGTGACCACTTCTGTCTGGTCTTTCTAAACACCTCCAGGCAAAGATGTTTTCTCGCTGTCTAGGGGATTGCATTATCTTCTGTACATACCTGCTACTTATGTGAGAAGACAGGCATATACCGTTCCTTATTTATCATGACAACCTCTTCTCTTGCCTCCTTTAAAACATTGCAGTCAGCTAAATGAGATGGTAGCCCATGTAGCCAAGATAACAAAGGACACAAACTAGAAACAGTGAATATAAACCAGCAACTAATATGAATGGTTTTGCTAGTAATACATTTCTGGAAAATTGCTTAATCCCCAATAAGTCACTGAAATACTGACAAGTGGATTCATGGAAGCTTCAGTAAATTCACAAACTAGCACCCTAATCATAAACTTGGAAGCAGAAAACAGACCTAAATTTACTATCAAATTCATTTGAAATTAATTTCATAACCAAATTTGCTGAAGAATATACTTCAGGGAACTTTGTATTTAGGTCAGTGGGAAACATGAGACACAGAAAAGACACTTTCCATTTCACAGTTTTTCTACCACCAACAGAAAAGCCGTGGGAACACCTACCCTACCTAAATGCTACAAAAGGTGTGTAACAACACAAGCAACGCGTTGTTTGTATCTCACTGATTGCCAGGCAAAGAGGAGATTCTGTTGTACAAAGGCCTCTAATACCAAGCAGTAGATCACTGAAATTAGATGGAAACCAGAAAAGAAAGTCTCATCAAGGGAAGGCAGAAATGCACTTCCTGGAAGCTGGGTGCTTGAATGCTGTAGCGCATTCAAGACTGTGCACAATAACCTGGAGCATGTAACTGGCTGCAGTGATTTACAGGCCAGCACAGCAGTGGGTGCAATTACAGTTGCCCTGATAGAGGCAGAGTAACTCCTGGAAATGAGATGCCAGCCAGTACACAGCAAAAACAGATAAGGTCCCCTAAAGTGATTCATATTGAAAATTACAACCTCTTCTGCTGCATGAATAATTGTTTGCCTTCCATTCAAAATTTTCTCCATTTCTATCACTGTTATGTTGACACACAAACAATTTTTTTTATAACAATATGAGCAGTTCCTCTCTTCCCTAATGGTCTTGGTTTTCCCTTGGTTTCAATAGGCAAGATATATCCTGCTTGCTAGTTGTAAAGGCAAGAAGGGACAGTTAACAATAACATGTAATAGTGGACATTGCTGAAATAGAAAGAAAAGGCTTTGGAAATCAGCTCCTTCCCACGCAAAATGTCTAATACTTCACTTTACAACAGTTTCTAGCTCAAGAGATCAAAGTGCAGTATTTCCAGAAAAGCATATTTTAGTTCCCAAGGCTCCTAGAAATTAAGAAATATAAAATTTTTGTAGATACTCTGCAAGCAAAGGCTGCTAAGAATCTAAGTCAGAAGTTTGGAGCACACTCATTCAGCTGATTAGTAATTTTAATGCTGCCTATTTAAGTACTCAGCCATGAGATACTGTGGTATCCCTCAAGATTAGCCAGCCTTGAACAAACAACCAAGCCTAGAACAAACAACATTTTAAGAAGGCAATGCTGTGAGTCTGTGCTAGAGCAGAGCATCGGACTACTGTATTTGAACCCCTAATCTGAGATCTCATCGAAGAAAATAGTTCTTTGACTGGGAGACCGAAACATCTCAACCACTTCTGTAGAGACGTCAGGCTTTCAAGGGTGAACTCAAGGGAGAAAGGTATTCTTCTATCTGAGGTCACTCCCCTTCAATCTCAAGTCTACAGCAGGATAAAAGATAGTCAACCATATTTTGTTCACTTGTGCCTGAAGATGACATACAGGTAAGAAAAGCAATAATGCAGGCCTCTGTAGACAAACTTCTTACCTTCAATATATTTTCCCTTACTGTCAGCTACTGTGGTGCAGAGCCAGCTGCCATGGTAAGGGCCTGTGCCATAATGCATAGGTGTCGGCGAAGGGAGACACGGACATCCGATGATCGTCAGCAAGTCTCAATTTTATTAAGAGTGGCGTTTAGTTAAATACAGTCAATAATGAGCTTCATACATATTGCAAAAGCTGAGCTCCTAATTGGTCAGTGAACTAAAGTGTGCTGAGATAAACTACCCGTCCCCTCAAGTGTAGCTGGGTGCTATGAGATTCGCTCCCTCGCATTCTTCCCATCGTAGATCTAACCAGGGTCCCACGCCTCCCAAAGCACCAAGGACACTGTTTCCCTAAGGAGGCCTCTAGCTTATCAGTGTCCTTTCGGCAGGAGCCATTCCTGAATAAGGCCCAGGCTCCCGACACATAGGCAGTCAGGGAACTGTTAGAATACCTCTGCACCAAATATTAAGTCCACTTGCAAGGAAAAGTGGCTGCCGGATTCTCATTCAGGCTTTGCCTTCTGCTCCTGTGTTGCGGCTCGTGGCTGCCATGGCTAATCCAAAGACATTAGAAATTTACTACAAAGAGACTTATTTTTCTGTGTAGTACTGACAGAAAAAGATGAGCACTGCAAAACATCCTCTGATATCAATTGGAGCTGAGTTTACTGGCTAATTACTTTATTCCTGCCCAGGTCAATGGGATTAAAACTTCTGTCCAGGTGCAGGAACAGATTTATAAAATGCTGAAAACAATTATTAAGTTACATTTCCAAAGCTACAAATGACAGCAAAACAGTCCTAAGCAGAATCATTCACTACCAATAAGTCAAACTTTATTCAAACTTCAGAGACAGAGGGATAACAAACACTACTTTATAGGAAGATTTTTTCAACAGAAGCCAAGTAAAAAAATAAAGGAAACTAACCATCAACATCGTTTGTTCACTCAGTGTGGCCAGAATGAAGAGGATAGAAAGAAATTAAGAATAAATTTCAAGACGATAAATTAAAAGCTACCACAGAAGTCATGCAAATTGCACACTGCCAGGTCTTGTTTTTTGTTTACAAAGAATGTGTTTTCAGTCTGATGGAGAGGCATCATTACAGAGGGAATTTGAGGCATTTTAAATAGCAGAAGCACTCATTAAGAATTCATTTTTAACAGGAAGACGGGAAAAAAATTAAAATTAATGAGCAAGATGAAGTGGGGGGTGGAACTTTGAAGATGACAGCTTCTTGCTAAAAAAAAGACACACTTGATATTAATCGTGAGCAGTTCACATACATGCATTACTCCTAACTCCACTGCCACAATCTCAGTACTAATTCAGAGATCCTTCACGTTCACTTTGTTCACTTCATGTTAGGCTACTTGGCAAAGCATGGTGTGGTCCCTCAGGTGCTGCGGTAATAAATAAAAGGAATAAATCACCAGGCAAAGAACATTACATGGTTTGTTTTAAATCTAGATGATCCAATATTCCTACACTGGCAACTATGGGAGACTCTCAGGAAGATGTACAACTGCAGTCTACACCAAAAGCTTAAACTGACTACAGCAATTTCTGAGTAAGTAAAGCACAAGTATTCTTGCTGCACCACTTTCTTGTATTTTCCATAAAGAAATGAAATTTGTCTGGGCCAATTTGTAGCTGGCACGTTGAAACACTACAGCACCTTTTAATTCTCTTAAAAAAACTGCCTGGTTTAGGACCTCATGATCTGGATATCAGAGAGATTGTCTCAAACATCCATTCCTCTTCCTTAGTCTCAAAAGGAGGAAAAAAACAAGTCTGTTTCTCTAAACACACACAGAGGCCAGGCTGCTTTGCTTGGTGCACATCATCACACAAGTTTTAGACAATTTAGTATTATGCACCAATCACTTCATTCTTCAATACTCACAAAGTAAAATGAAGTTTAGATTACTCCTCCTGTAATAAAATGTTGCCATTTTTTTTAAATGCTTGAAAAAGGGTTTGGGAGAGAGGAGGAAGCACTCCATTTCAGGCTTGCTATGAAAAGAGGCCATTACAAAGAGAAGACATTGGCAAGCCTTTACTTTCTCTGGATCTCTTAGTTTAGATTTAAAAACCTGATGCTATGGCTGGAAGAGAACAGACTAATCCAAGCTGAACTGACCCTGGTGGTGATAATGTGGAGGGCATCCTGGGGAAGCGTGAAGCGCCTGGGACAGAGGAGCAAAAGCAGCACAGTAGAAGTTACTGAAGTGAAGCAGGAATAATGAGAGTTACATAAAGACATTTGAGGAAATGAGCATTTGACTTTGGTCTCATTTCACACAGAGAAGGTGCCAGAAGACAACTTCACACTAAGCATCTTTCTTACTAATGTGCTGCCTTTTCAGTGTGATACTCGTCTGTATTTGACCATCCACACAGTCCTCAACAAGCTGTTTTTATTTCCACCTGACCCTACAGAACACCAGGAAGAAGAGGTGTCCTGCATAGCAGACATGAATGCAATCCTACTGAGAGACATCTTTCTGAAAAAGATGTCCATGTCTGTTCCAAAGTTCACCAAAATCAGTGCAAAGACTTTCTCAGAATTTAGTGAGCTATGGATCAGGCCTAGGTAAAGCCCAAGCTCATTTAGAGGACAACTAAGAAACTTCAATGCTGGGTACAGATGTCTCAGCTAGCTCCAAACTGCCTAATGGCCCCAAGCTGAGTGCTGCTCTGATACGGTTAATGTTTCTGTCCCTGTATGGGCACATTCAGAGCTAACTTAGGTGTCTCTGCAGGATCCTGTATTGCACCATGTAGACATACTTTAGCTGCTTTGTTGTTTTCCTTTTGAAATGACAGCAGCATCAACAAAACAGCCAGTTTACAATTAAAGTATTATTTCTTATTAATATTTGTCCCTTTAAGGTATGGCATCTTCAACAAGCATGAAAATGGGTTGAAATGACTGCATGAAAATTCTCCTTTAGGACTCAGATGACCCAAATACACAGTTCTCTTGCACTGAATTCCCCTCCGTGGTGCAGTGAGACAAACTGCCAAACTGCCCTGTTTTCTCCCTCCTGCTTTTTTTTTTTTTTCATAATGCTGCATTGCAGGACTAAATTTCTGATTATCATGCAGTATTTTATTTTGATTGTCCTTTCTCTAAATTAAATGATTCTGGTACTCTGAAGACAAACAGGGGAGATCTGTCTCCTGCTCAGAGGGGGTTGGTGGTGCCTTTCTGTGATAGGTAAGCTTAAAAGCACACATACAGTCAGAAAAGTGATTGCACTTCAGCGTGCTGCCAATATGACTATATCAGACAGTGGCATGACAACATGTGATTAAAAAAAGCCGTGACCACAGAAACTCCTACTGTCAATACAGGGACAACATTAAACCACAATTTTCACTGGTTTAGTTTGCCTTGCATAGGGTGAGAGTAACTAGTAAGGCTGTATTCCTAACAGCAGTGCTGTGCTGGTATTGCATAAGTATTTTGACAGTGCAGTTGGCACAGCTTTCAAAAAAGCCTCCTCTTGCTCCCTGTTGTGTATTTGTACATGATTCTGCATAGCCAGAATTATACAAACAAGGTTTTAACAGTCCTCTCATCCTTGCAGACTAAGCACAGCTATGACAGAAGGAGTAGTATCTACTTTGGTTCCTGTATCATCAATAAAGCTAACCAACCAGCCTTCAGGTGTAGAAGCTTCCTTTAGCAAGCAATTTTGTGAAACTGACATTAGAAATTAGATTTACTTGATCTAAAAGTCATGGAGAGAAAAAACAAACAGGAAAACCTAAAATACCATTGTTTTTTTACAGACATTTAGAAGTAAGAGTCACAGGGCAAAACTAGCTTTTCCTGCTCCTCAGGAAACTTGCAGGAGCATTTAACAACTGTGAGAAAATTCAAGGTCAAAGGCAAGCTCCTTTTGGAGGTGAGCTGCCTTCTAGCTATAGCGCTAAACTCTGCAGACTAGAGCTGGTATTGCAGATGAGATGACTTGGAGATCTGTAAATCAAACAGCAAGCTGTATGAACAACATACATAAATAAGAGTGTTATTGAGCCCTGTGTCTGAAATTCATACAGAAGAAATGGAATGGGAAAGCTGGTCATTGCTGTGCTTTGATGAATCACTATAAGTCAGCACCAAGCCTACTCTTCTTATTTCAGCAAAGCACACTTACTCTAGCTTTCAAGACTCCAAAGCAACTGAGGGACACAAAAGAACACAACCCCCCCACCAAAACAGAAAAGAAGGAAAAGGTGGTACTGATTATAATTGTCTTCCACCAAGACACCTGTTTGCTAGCTCCTTATTGCAACAGTTTTACCAAAATGCCAGAAAAGCATGAGGAGATCAGTCCTTAACACTGTGGATACTGCCCACTTACCCACATGATTCTGGCTGAAACTCCTGAAGTTCCACCTCAGAATGTTTCAGGACTGCTGAAAAGTCAGAAGGTTCTGAGAGATAAAAGCTTTGAGGACTCCAAAGTGCTGAGATGATGTCTCAGCAGTATAGGGTACCACTCCTTCTCCAGCTACAGCTCAGGATTCCACTGAAACAGAAAGTACTCTCCTACAATACATAAGGGCAGCTGCAGACAGCGAGAAGCTCTATGGATAAAAAAGCCAGCAACTTTTATTTGGTATCTGCTTTGTTTAGTTTCCCTATGAAAAGATATATTGGGCCAGACGGTTACCCCGCTGTCCACTGGCTTCAGCTGAAAACATCCATAGTAGAGACTTCCCAAGTTACTTAACACCATTTAGAAACAGAGCTTAGGAATCAACAGAATAGAAGAGATTGGCCTGAGGCTAGTATATGAAGAGGGAAAGTGACAAATTAAAGAAAATTCACTGCATGTAAAGAAATGCTAATGAAACCTAAGAAGATCATAGTTTTCTACAACACTGGAGTCTTAGCTGAGGCACAACTACCAGGCATGAAGCTCGAGAATAAAAAAAGGGTTTGTGGCAGCCCAGTCACTCATAGTATTTCTGACGTTGTTGTGACATTAACTGCTTGGAAAGTCTGATGTGTTAGTTGTAAAAAAAAACAACCCAAAACCCCAAAAAAACCAAAAAACCCCCAAACAAAACAGAGTAAGGCTAGCAGAAAAGGATGAAACAATTTAGCTCATATTTTGTCCAACTTGTAATGGAAGGAGAATGAAAAGGAAGATCATGGAAATTAGCTGTGGATGTGCTATCAGGCTACAACCAGAGCCCAGGGTGAGACAGGAAGCAGATTTGGACTCATTTCTCACTCATGCTTATTCATCTTCATGGGGAATAACAAAGAAAAGACATGCAGTGCACTTGCAGATACTTAAGACAAATTTGATTGCAGGACTGGGAAAATGCAAAAGCATGGGAAGGCAAAGACACAGTGAGCATAAGGTTCAGAGGTTAAACTGTTCCACAAAGAAGAAAGTTTAGCCTTTGTCTATGATTAAGTGACTGATTCTGCAAAATTAGGCAGGTATCAAGAACTGGTTAATTGAGGGCAAGAGAGAGTTAAGAGTACAAAGTGAAAACAGAGCAATCAAGGAGAAAAAAACAGCTGCCACAAAGTCTGTTTTCCCTTAGGGTTTCTAGTTATCATTTGTAGATAAATATACTTTACAACTAACCTATTCTGTGGACCTAATTCCCTGCAAGTGCAGGGAATCCACTAACACTGTTGCCTACTATGTCCAGGAAGCTGAATAGTGTCCTTTCAGATTTTGTACCTAATAAACACCAAAATAACACAGCAGTGGCAAAAGCATTGTATGCATGTATTTACTCATCCCTCACAGCAGATGGCTAGTAGACAACTCAAAGAAAGTGCTAGACTTAGGAGGGTGTGTGTAACAGCAGTGAGGAATTAAAGACAGGTTCCTATAAAGAGGGCAAAACCCCGCCACCTTAGGTTTTGCAGCTGTGGACGGCTGAAAGACAACAGCCCCTCTGATAAAATAATATGATCTTTGCTGCCTCCCAAGTTTGCTTTTGACAAGGAAGCCACACATCCTCCCAAGGAACTGAAACTATATAGACAGCATCAGGTATAATATGCAAGGGTATGTTTTCCACTGTAACATATTTTAGGAGTCAAAGTATTGTTCACGTTACCTGCATACTGGTTTTTCAAAGGTATAATTTCTGAAGTACACATACACACATGCGCGCTTACAAACAACCAATTAAAACTTATTCCACTTCTGCTCTGGTTCCCTGATGTACACATTTTTGTGGCTGCACTGTACCAGCAGACCCTTCGGGAGAAATCAAGTGTATGGGAAGAGACTAACTTACAAATCAATGTAGTCCATGCCCTTTGGTGCTTTGGGTGAGACGTCAAGATCCCACAGATTCCTCTGTGTTTCTTCTCACATCACTGTGGCATGCACAGAGAGGGAGGTGCCCAGAAGCAAAGAACATTTAGCATAATGACTCAGATTGGTGGTCAGCAGTTTAAACCAGCCACTTGATGTTACTGTAATGAGGATTCAGTTTAACAGTCATTTTACATGCACAGAAATCCCCCCCTTCCCAAGGAAACCACTTAAAAATAAAAATAAGCAAACCTCAAATCATCTGTTTGAGAAGAAGGTTATGGCTTGGAAAATGCACATAATAGGCGGAGCAAAAATGCCCATGGGTGAGTAAAAATTATTTCTCATAGCAAGAGGATCAAGGAGCCTCTGAGCTTTATCTCAGGGATGACACAGTATAAATAAAACTCCAGGGACAAATTCAGACCCATAGAAAATAGCTGCAGTTCTGCTGAATCCAACAGGAGTAAAATCCTCTTATGATAACTCTCAGCTTAGGCCAGAATGATTTTTATACATTTTGAGCCAAAGAATTCTTGCTTGAAAATGAATGAAGGTTATTTCCATCACAGTTAGCAGAATTATGTCATATGCCACTTACTCACCAGGCAACAGACACTTGCTCTATATTGTCTACTAAATCAATTAAAAAATCCCAGTTCACCTTTAATCCATTCTGATGCATAGAGCAGCCACTGCCATCTTCCAACTACTACATCATTAGATTCCTGAATCTCATAACCAAAACAAATTAATGAAAACATGTTTTCAGGAATATGCCTGACCCATAAAACCTTGAAACATATTCTTAATTTCTATAGGGTTTAAGTATAGGCTTTAAACTTAAGATACCTAAACACCTATACATGCATTAAAGCTATCAAACATAGTCTTTTTACCAGGCCCTAAATTCTTCAATTCTGCTCATATCTCTCACTTCTATCATTGCATTGTGTGCTACAAGCCTAAGTCTTTGTAATCATCATCATAAGAATAGGTCTTAAACTATTGATACGCATTGGTTGAAACACTACAACTTAAAAAATTCATATCTGCATATGCACATAAATGAGCTGATCATTCTGACTGGCTATTAACAGCATTTTCTTTAATTTGGGCTGTGTTAAATTCTGTACTCAGTCATACTGATAGCAGCAGAGCTGGTATCAGACCATTAGACATGACATCGCAATTTGTGGCACTGTGTATCAGGCTAAGAATGAACACAAAATAAGACTCTAGTTTTTTTTAAGTTCCAGGAGTTTTGAAAAAAAAAGAAGGCAAACGAGCAGTTCTTAAGGCATACGGGTATTAGCAGACCACAGCTAAGGGCTGAACTGAGGTCTGAGGATACAGAACTACCAGAGGGGTTATAACTACAGTACTTGTAAAGAAGGAGGGCTGTCTGAGGAGGTACACAGAAGACCCAGAATCAAAACAGGAGAAGAAAAACATATTTGCAGAAGTAGCAGAAGGCTATACCAATGGGGAAGAAGAAATTAAGCATGATATGAATTATATTGTTCAAAAGATGTAAAAATAAAGGGAGAGGACCGAGGATCTCTAACTGCATCTGGACCTGGAAAACAAGTGGGAGAGAAATAGAAACTGTAATGAAAGGGACAGCTGGAGAGATAGTATAACAGGATGGAGGTCAAGGCTCTGTGAGAACCAGCAATTTGAGAGAGTATGAAATGAAAGAGTCAGAAATTGTTAAAACCTCTTTAGAAGTGCAGTGAAAGTATGTCAATATATTCATTATCTCATCTATCATCTGCTAGTTGCTCCTCAAACTATAGTTACAGAACTTTATATTTAAAACTCAATTTATATCTAACACTTAAATCACAGAAATGCAGTAATCATGTCCTTATTCCAGTCCTCATGTGCTCATTTGTGATCCCACTTCCAGTGTCCTTTCCTACAGATCACAGATCTCCTCTCCAGACACCAGGCAGGCTCTAAGAAATCATTCTTCCTTTGCCTGCTAATGTGGTTGTTCTCCTGTTGGTATTCAAACCACAAACAAGATGTGATTATTACCATGAGTTCCTTTTAGGCTACTTAAGGCTCAGAAACCCTCAGTAAAGCAGCCTTTGAACCAGAATCCTAAATCCTTTGCATGGTGTAATGTTTATTTTCACCTGCTGAGACCCTCATTCTTTCATGCTAGTCTGTTTCTTCCCAGTTTTACTCATCAATTTTGTTTCTGCTGCCCCCTTTCATGCTAAATTTTCCTGATACGGTTCTTAATTTCACTGATTGGTTGTTCCTACCACGAATCTGCAGCATTCAGTACTGCCTCCCCAGTTCTCCGAGGCATTAAGTTTTCCTTCTAGCTCTCATAGATTTTTTTAAATTGCTCCAAGTCTTTATTTGATGACTGACTCAAGAGTATTCGTTACTGGATGCAATTGCTGTGATAGCTGGCCCATCTCTCTTCTCATGCATGTAGTGAGGTTCAGGTTAGACTTAAAGGGTGAATTATGGCACTAGGAGTGTAACGTAGCACTGGAAAAGGCTGTCCAGAGAGGCTGATGAATCTCATTTGCTTAAGGTTTTCAAAATCAAGCTAGACAAGGGCTGACCCATGTCAACAGCAGTCCTTGTCTGAGTGAGAGAATGGACTGTGCAAACCCTTAGGAGTTCCTTCCAACCATTATTTCTACGATTTTACACATTTGTCCGATATTTCAGTCCTGTACCCTATAAAAATCTGGCTTAGCTTTCTTTGTCTTTGATATCTTCTTTCTTCCTCAAGCAGTATGTCATGAGCACCAGTCTTCAAATTTGAGAATCTGAATGTTGGTTCAGTTTGTATTGTGATGCATCTGCAACTTAACAGATGCAAAGAGAGATTGAATCAATAGTACCTGCCAAAAAAAGGGTGATAGTTTATTGAGCCATCCTGCCACCTGCAGCCTATTTGCCCTCTTGGTATAAAAGCAGCAAGCAAATTTACCCAGCACTGAGCAGATCCTATGTTTTCAGTTGTTAGTAATTGGTACTGCTCTCTCCTCAATACTAAGTAAAACATTTTTCAGCAGTGAATTTACCTAAAAGCATGCTCAATGCTATTGACCTTACTCAGTGATGCAGGAGGGCAAGGGCACCTTTTCTTTAAAAAATGAAGGCTTTAAGGTTAACAGATCTATGAGTTTTGGGGTTTTTTTCCTACTGTTAAGGTCATTATCTAGGTACGTTTCCACCTGTTTCTGGACTTCCATGTCAGTTCCTTTGAAACACGTTCTTTATTCTGCCACACTACTGGCCAGAGCTCAGATGCCTTGTCTCTTATATCTGGGATATTATAGTACTACAAAGTGATCAAATCTATGATTTTCACTGCACTGCTGCCCAGAGGGGTTTGGCACTCTTAGGTATCCCCACAAGACTACTCCCTAACCCAAGCTCCTTGGTGGCTGCTAAACTCACAACTTACACCCCTATATGCAAAACAAGTGAAAACACGACCCCAGATGACTGTGAGAACAGCTGTGGGCCACTCTGTCCAGTACCCAATGATCTATTCTTATCCATTTGTTCTTAAGTAGATGTTATTATTTACTACTTTTGATAAGTCAGGATTGATTTAAGAGGTGGAAATGAGGATAAACTGAATCCGTAATACCTAGAGGATAATATACACTTATGTACTATGTGCGTCTTTCCTTTCAGCTTTGAGAACGCTGCAGTGGATGGTGAGGGACAACAGGAGGTTAGTAAAGGACAGAAGGGATTTAGGAAGGAAATTCATGGACAGCTGAGGGAGTGGGAATGAAGAGAGGAAATTCATCAAAGAAAGAAGGTAAGAACATTAAACTGAAGAGATTTATTTCAGTCTATTAGGAAGGAAGTTTAAGAAGAAAAAATCTCTAAAAAATAACTTTATGCTAAAGTATTTCACAGCTGGGGGAAATTATTCAGCCTCTATTGATAGCAAGTTCCTTCTGTTGGACCATCCCCACGCACAGAAATCTAGACACACACACCAGGTTTTTTTTCCACAGAGCAATAGTAAATTCCTATTAAAACGATCCATAGTGACAAGCTTCTGACAAACAGAGTGCCTGGACTTTCAGAACACCACAAAATATAATCTATCAGCAACTTTTATGGGACAACTACATGTGTGTATCAGACACTGTTGAAAATCTGCTTCAAATACAATGGGGAAAACTAGTAACATGTTCCCTACCTCCTAGCATGTTTCTTATTCCAATTTTACATCTTCCGGTGGCTCTTCTTCATTTTGTATCTTCTAGACTTAGTTACTTAGTTATACAGAGCTGTACTAAAGTGTACAGCAAGCTATTAAGAACTGGAAAAATAAGCTAAAGTACACACACCGTTAAAAAAAAAAAGAATATACCTTATGAACAGACTTGAGGTTGAACTAGGTGCTGCTGCCTTGTTTATACATGTTGTAGTTATTTATTTCCTGTATTTAGGCCTGCATCTGAGAGACACTAATGAGTCTCCTGGAGCAACAGGAAACTTAAAAGTAGAAAATACTAGAGACCTGCACTCTGTTGTGTTACACTTTGCACCAGTGACGTCTCCTCACCACTTTCCTACTGAATGCAGAGGACTTACTTGTTGCGAGAGCTGCTGCAAGTGATATAAAAATGTTTCTGCCTGCAGTATACACCAGGAATAAGTGATCATGTTTCTTAGGCCAGATCTTTCTTGAGTGTTGACAGCTGTTCGCCCCTGCCTTAGCAAAATGTTCTAAAATAGGACTTTGAACACGTTAATTTTGGCATAATCTGGAGCATCAATCTCAGTTTTCCAGAAAGGAGAACGATTTTGGTTGCCTGAGTTTTCAATGAGAATTCTTGAAAAAAAATCATCCTGCACTCCAGAATTTCTTGCTGCTTTCAGAAAGCCCTATTTTTACCAGAGGCAATGTGTGTAATAGCATAACAGAGATGTTCCTGAGCAATCGTTACACACTGAAAAACTGCAAAAGATCCAGAAATTCAGGATTAAATGCAATCTCTCTTTCCTTATGGTTTGCAGAGGGTTAAGGTAACATCTCCATTATCCCCCACAGCACTAAGCCAGTGCTGCTGCCTCCCCATGGAGCAGCAGAGCACACCATATTATATTACACTGCAAGGTTCAAGTATACCGGTGTTCTCACAAAGTAGCGATTGTTTCTCACACACTAGAGCAAAATCAACCATGCTGTGACTGCAATTTTGTCACTGTATGGTAGCTGGACCACTAGATCATGGGCTTGAGCTCTCTTAGTATTAGTGCACCTGGAAGATTCTCTCAGAGTTGGACAGGAAACATTATCTTGAACTAAAACTCCGGAGTCTCCTCTATGGGTGGTGTGTGCATCCACAGGAGGACAGCACGAACATGCAAACAACAGTTTATTGCTATGGGAGTGCTCTTCATGCACTGACCAGCATGTTAAATATATGCTACCTATGGACTTCGCATTTCAGGATAACATCAGGCAAAGCAGTGGTTTCAAAAATAGCACCTGTTCAAAGATAACACCTGGTAAAAGAGAAAATGCCTAAATACCTAAAAGTTTACCACTAGACAGATCAGCATTTTCTAGAGCAGCAAACCAAACCTATGGCCTATTGTATTCAGCTCCATCTGACAGCTCTGGAAATAACAGATACTTGCACTGCGACTGAGCCTCCCCAGACTTTTCCTGAATTCATGCCAGCTGCTTAATAGCATGAACTGCAGGGATAGACTAAGTGAGGCCTGGCTTCCATTTAAAAAACAATCAGTGAAATGCTTACCTTGGATAAAGGAACGTAAACCAAAAAAGAAAAGGGCCTGCATGCCCTAGCTTGGGAGTGCAATGCTTGATAGTACAATGCCAGCCCTTGGCTCTCATTTGTACTAGTTAAATACCTATTAGGTGACATGTTTTATCTGAGCTGGGAAACTCAAGTAATACAGGTCTAAGAAATGCTTCATAACAGAAAGGTAATGCAGGACACCACCCAGTTATTTCAGTAAAAAATTAAGATAATCTTTGAAAAAAAGACTTTTCTCAAATGGCTTGTTTGCTACATACAGGGTTGGACTACATTCCTTAATTGGGATGAATCAGTATAATGGTGTTTATGGTCCTTATTCTAAATGGTAGATGTTGCATCAGATACCTGAAACAATTCTGGTCTCAGTTAATCTACTCAAGGATTCCTGTCTCATTACTGCTAGAACTGTTCTGATATAATGCTGGTTCTCTTTCCAGAAGAAAAGATAATTAAAAGGTTTCCAGACAGGATTCTGGAGTGTAAAACACGAATCATTGTAAAATGGAGTCACAAGTCTTTTCATCTGCAACCCAGGAAAGAAGGGTTTAAGAAAGAAAAGAAAATGTACAACAACCTACAACATACTTGCCAAGTTACCCTTGGTCCCTAATGAAATTAGCCTGCAAAGCACATGCTGTGTTGCAGCTCTGAGATCCCAGCATCTTTTTCCTCCTAAACCATTTACAAGCTTGTGCAATGACACTGAGCAAACACTGGTGTGGCAGAATCATGAAAACAGGATATAAGTCTTCAAAAAAACTAGACTATATCTCGGCACAATAGACACTCAGTCAATTCCAGTATAGGGGGTGGGGAGAGAAAAGATTTTAAAATGCCTGTGCTATTGCTCTGGTGCTTATAGATATAGGTTTCAAATGGTTTTGTCAATATTGCATTCATGCAACTGACTGCATCTGAGTTTCAGTCTGAGTTTTGCTCTCAGTCAAGGAAGATATTGTGTGAGCAAAGAAAATTATGTTTTATAAGGAGCTGTGTAACTTAAAAATATCTCTGTTGCTCAGGTCAGAAACCATGCCCCTGTAACTCCTTTTTAGATTAAAAGATTTGGGAAGCGATTTTATCCATAATCTAAAGCATATTACCCATCCCTAAATGTGGCCAATTCTATCTATGGTTCAACCAGAATCCACTCTCCTGTGGCATCCTCTGCTCTCTGCAGACTGGGATAGGTTTCATCCTGTACCTCTTCAGACTGATTAATTAACCACGGAACAGAGCTGCTTGAAACACTGGCAGAATGAGCAAATTAAAAGAGGTTTTAGCTTAAGTCAGGTCAAGAATCCAATGCTTTTTAGTGGTTTTCATCAAGAGTCAGAAAAAAAAAAAAAAAGAAGTTTTGAGTGCACCAAAGAGCCTGAAGCTTTAGATTAAAAAAAAAATCAAACTAATCTCTCCAGACCCATAGCTCACATCTGGAGTTGACAGAGACTCCAGCTCCAGGTGGTTCTGCTACAGAGGCAGAGGGAGAGACAGAGGGAGTCTTAAACTTGAGGTTCCCAGACCATCTGGGTGTTTGGCCAGCTAGAAATTCTGGAAATACTGTGGGATCTGATCTGGATTTACAACCTCTGGATGTTAGCCTCAAGATTTTCACACTGCATCACAGTCCTGCAATTCTGAGCCTGGAAGTGAACATTCACCTGGGGTCCTCATTGTCTTTCAGAGTAACTCCTACTGGATGGTAGACCACATTCAAGACATCTCAGCTCTGGAGGCAGTTAATAGTAATCTCCATCCAGGCATTATAGGTATGATCAAGTGAAATGAATGGAACGAAGCATTCTTAGACTTCAACCAGCTGTAGCTGTAGTTCATGAGGGACATTTATTGCTGTATAACCAAGGCACCACACAAGAATGGTACCCTGCCTGCATCGATGTGTTTGTATACACAGGCTACAGATGGGACGTGTTTGGTACAAAAGAGGTTTGAACCAGACTGCTACAACACAAGTCTGTGAAATTAAAAGCAGGGTGGAAAAAAAAGAGCTGATTATCATACTAACTTTAAAAAGCAAAAGACACTGTGCACACTTGACAGGTTTGCTCCTCTGACAGGTACATCATGTGCTTATGATTCCTGTTTAATTTCCTTCTTTAAGAATACCTCAAACTGTGTTCCTTGTGGGTGTGGTGGAAAGCGGAGGTGGAGAGTGATTCTTCTCTGAAGGAAAATACAATTACCCAACTTCTTTAACTGCTCAAACAGCTGACAAGTGAACAGGTTTGCAATGTTCCCCACTGGCTCCAGTTTAAAACAAACCACTCCACATTACATATTCAGTAACAGATCCCTACTCCCAAACTCCCTATAGGAGAAGGGAGCCAGTGGGGAAAAAAAGTCTCTTTCATTTTCCCCGCGTTTTTCATATTGCAAGGTGGTTTTTTATGTCTTTGAACTCAGAAGAGACACTGGCACACATGAAGCTGTGCTGTGTTAACTGGGTTGCGACTCGAATACAAACTAGAGGCACAGAGGCAGAGTGTGAGTGTGTGTTTGTGCGTTCATGCTCTTTGATAACTGCCAATCATTCCGGCAGTTTGTTCACCACCTACACACTGTCAAAAATACACACAGACATGCACACACTTCTAATCTGGTCTCTCTCAGTGCAAAAAATATATGCATATGGTAATTCTCCAGGTTAAAGATAAACCACAATGAGGGTGAGAGTATGTGTTTTTAACAAGCACATGCAGTGAATGTGCAAGGAACAATCCATGTAAGTATACATATACCTTGCAACCTGCATGTCCAATAGCAAATAAAAATAAAAGTATCAGATATGTACATGTTTTGGAGAGATTTAATTTCCTTTATCCTTTGATCTTTTCTGCCATGAATACAAGGTCCTCTGGGTTATTCACCTCTTGCAGCAATATGCCAATCAATCAGAAGAATAATAGATGAGTACCAGCAAGTTAGCTCAGTATTTTTTAATTGAGGAGTCCTAGAAAGTCTGATGAACACTTTAAACCCCTTTCTTTGGGACTTCTGTCTAATAAAGGGAACTCCTTTCCCTCCTATTTGCTATTTTTAATATGATCACCTCCAAATTTTTTTTGTATAAGTATCCTAGATTAATCTAACCACATTTCATTGGTGAAATTACATGGCCTCATTTCTTTTTTTCATTTGTACTCAATGGTAGGGGTATTCAGTAGGATTCAACAGCAGCTTAGCGCCACTTCCACAGCAAACAATAGTAAACCACCTAAATATTGCAGCTGGAATACAATTAAGCTTCCAGGGAAACATAAGAAAAAAATCCTGATTTTGCGAAATTCAGATTTGGTGTTGGTGAGTTTGGCTTTGCTAATGTCAGGCAATCTGCCCTTGTTATGATCAAAACTGAATTCAAATCAAGTTACACTATTCAGTCTGATTCTGCCTCTGTCTCTGATTGAGCTTCTCCCTGACACTCTTCTGATATTCTGGTAATGATTTCTGTAGACCAGGCCTCCAGTCAGCAGCTGAGGACAGCCAGGTCAGTCAATATCACAGTCTTCTGTTTGAAAAGTCTGAAAATGAGGTATTCCAAAGAGAAGATGCTGCTCTCAAGTATTCCCTCCTTTAACTTCACTTGGGAAAGCCTAAATTTCTGCTTCTGCAGTTACCTTGTACAAGCACCTCTCTTTATGCTCCAAACAGAGATAAGAGACTTCTTACATATTTCAAGTGTGTGATTAGAAATTCATAGCTCCGTGGATTTTAAGGTTGTTGCATTAACGTAGTCAGAGCTAATGCACAGCACAGATCAGGAAACCACCTTCAACTATTTCCCACTGCAAGTCTGACAGCTGAACCTGAACTAGGATCTAGGTTTTAGAAAAGCAAACACCAGTTTAAGATGAAGTTCAGGGGGGGAAACTTCAGGGGAAAAACTCACCAGAGCTTTGGGTGGCTTGTTCCAATTAGTAACTTCATCCAGTGGTCAAACAGCCCTTATATTTCTACATTTGATCTGTCTACCTACAGCTTACAACTATTAGTTTCCAATAAGCTTTTTGCCCCCAGAACTGTAATATCCTCTATCATCAAATGCCTATCCTCCTTATCAGTATTTACAGACTATAAATTATGTCTTAACCTTCTCTTTATTAAACTAGGTTCCTGGTTCAACCTAGGAACCCTATTTCAATCCCAAGATGCTCCCTGTAATACACTCCTTTCTGAATCTCTCTGCCAATGTGTACTAAAGCTATGCTATAAGTACCATGGGCAGCAGGACTCCACATCAGTGGGGGTTACCACAGAGCAGTTGAAGAAACCCAGCTGAAGCTTTATTACCAGTTGTGTGAAAGCTGAAGCCAGAACAGAACCAGCCCTTCTGTTCTCATCTGTGAAATTCCATTTGTAGCTTTGTCCCCAAACCAGGTTCCCAAACAGTCCCAAGCTGGAAATGGGAAAGGAACATTGCTCCCCATCCTGTGCTTAGCAAGTAAGGGAATGACAAATCAAAAGGTTTGCATGTGCACTGAGCAGCCCTGTCCTCTGACAGGGCAGCAAGTGCTTGGATGATACATTTACTGCAGCCTGTGCTGCATCGTGTCTGCCTGTGTATCATCTCCATAGCAGCAGTTCTGCTAATTGAGACCAGCTGCTTCAATTCCAAATTCTTCTCTCCAGAAATTTTGATCCTACGATGTTATGATTAGAAAGCACTTTACCAAATGCCTCTCAATTCTGCACAGCTCAGATGAAGAGCAGCTGCCAAAAGAAGGGACAGTTCCCTGAATGTGCAGAATAAAACACTGCAAAAACACTGGAGAAATGAAGGCTACAAGAAGCAAGTCAAAATAGAATAGTGATGGCAGAGAAAGCAGCCTGCTGGATATGCTTGTGCCTGTCAGTTTAGATGTTGAAAGGACTATGAGCAGACTTCTTCCTTATGCTCTAGGATAAATGGCCACAGCACTGCAGTGTTACAGCTTCATGCAGCAGGTGTGTGCGTTTGTCAGATCCAGTTTTTCTGTCCAAGGACGGATTAAAGCAAAATCCATCAATCTATGCCTGGCTTGGGAAAGTTGCTGTGGTCTTGAATTATTTGGCTTCAGGGACTGTTCTGTACAGCCCGCTGGCAAAGAGAGCAACTGGAACTGATTAGCTAGTGGGAAGATTTGCAAAGTAGGAATGCCACCACACCATCATGACTTGGCTTCACTGTTGGCTGTTTCCTTGGAGCTGCTGACTCCATGCAGTAAGCTGTCAGCTGGATGCTTGGTAATGGTCACACTGGGATTGCCAAAAGCTGCAAGTATTTTTCCCCTTTGGCCAGGCTGGATTAAGCTGGCTAACAGTACAGTCAATTCCAAATTCACTCAGAAGTCTCAGACCCTATCTGTGACCATCAAACACAGACTATTCCTGAAAAGACATCTGGTTACCGAATTTATGCAAGAACTGGGCAAACCACTTCAACCCCACCTGTTGTTCCAACCTCCTGAGCATAAAGAACAGAATCCTAGAAAGAGAAAATGTCACTAAGGATAGTGTGACAATGAGAATAACAATATAATGTGTGGTCCTGTCCTGAGAAAGATGCTGTGCAATCTTACAGAAAACATGGCATGATTCAGTATGTGTCTACATAAACAAGGGTGTAAACAAGGGCCTAACGCTCTATTTCACTGCTCAGATTTCGTACTACAACCAAGATAACACAAGACAACTAAAGCAGAGAGATCACTTTGCTATGCTAAGTGATTTGCCTCCTACTCTGAAAATCAATGAGGTAAATAAAAGGTTTTATACAAATACCAGACAGCAAACAAGGTGCTCATGTTTTAAAAAAAATATTCCTACTATGTTACTCAGGAAAATATTCAAAGTGTTGAGAGTCTCATTCAGATTTTATCATTTACACACATTGTTTGCTTTCGTTGTGTTCCATTCAACTGCTGAAACTCCCTTTGAAATTGCAGTTCTCTTACCTATTTAGCTTTCTAACTTCTAGTCTGCATTAGAATATTGTCTGAATCCACATTACAGCAGGAGAGGTAATATTTGCATGAAATGCCAGAAAAGTAAGCCTGAACACATTACAATAGAATATAAACTTTAAGATTCCTTCTCTGAAAAAATAAACCTCTATTGTATGCATATAATTCACTGACCACACATTCCTTTAATCTCCAGTTTCCTTCTGCTCATAGTAAGGCTGCCGTACTTGTGTCAGAAAAGAGCTGACATACAAGAAACAGGAGTGTAAAGATACATGCTCTGTGTGCTGGTAAGGAAGTTACCTCAATAAAGTGCTCTGTGCTCTATGCAGACCTGTCAGTGTCATTTGCAGATGAAAGCTTGATGGGATTACGTTGATTGCAGTGCTGTTGTGTTCCCTCCCATCAAGCTGAATTTAGTCTTTCTAGTCACCAAATCACATGAATAAACTTTATGTATATCTTTATTTTATTTTTAGGTTTCCAGGATCAAACAATGACACTCATGTAGGGCAACAGATTTCACAAGGCTAGGTAAAAAATGAATTAAGCTCTTCTGAACACTGTAGTCATTGGGACTGCCAGGACAGACACTTTAATGGCTTCCAGTGGCACAGCTCTGTGGATTGTTAACAGAATTACAACAGTCACAGACCTTAGTGCATGAGATCAGAACAAACCCATGCAGCAGAGCAAGAGGCAGGAGTGTTCAAAAACCAGATTCACCAGGTTCTTATAAATCTCTTCTTACTGAGGTTTCTATACCTCAGTCTGCAATGTACCACAGCTATTATGCACTGCTGCAGCAGTGGATGCCCAATGCAATTCTGCTCCAGCAGAGAAGCAACAACTCTGCAGCTGACCACTTATTTTGTTCAGGAATCATAGGCATACTCCCATTTAATTTCTGCTGCCCTGCCCTCCCCCATAACTAAATTACCGTTATTGTACTCTGCATAATCCTACTACTGACAGGGATGTTTGTTATATGTAATTAAAGATATTAATTTTGCACGGAACAGAAGACACAGAGCCAAGAACTTTTTTTTTTTAAATCTCCCATTAGAAAATTACCTTCATTAGCACTGACTCGCTGAGTTTCTCTCTGTTGACAATTTTTATCGCGACCTTCTGACACGTGACACAGTGAACCCCCAACTTCACAAGCCCTGCAGAGAAACAGAGAAAAATAGAAAGGAAGAATTGGTTAGAGGTAGTCACTGTTGAAATTTTTGCTATTAGTATGCCACCCAGCAGCTAGCTACTGATATACAAACAAATTTCCACTCATTCCTCCTCTAGGCAGATAAGGCCTTCTGAGTAATCAAGACCCTGCAGCATACATTGTGACCATTTTGGCAACAAATCTGCCAATAACCTTAATGCTGCTTGAGCTGCAATCATTAAAACCGTGGGTTTGTAGTATTCCAGCTCTCCCCACCCAAAGTGTGTTCTACCAGTAAGAAGTAAACTTCTGCTAATTTAACTGCACTAGGCTAAGGGCATTTGCTGACACTCAACACCAGCAAAAAAAAAATCAGAAATCAACAGAACTAGATGGTCAAGTGTCTGCAGTGTATACATGGCCTCTCTATTTTCCTATCTCCTTCCAAAGCTTTCATTATCATTAGGTACTTAATTATGCTTTCCCTTTTAATATACCTGTGATGAATTCCATTGTGGCATGCAGGAACATCAACATATGCTAATACAATTCTAAGTTCTTATTTGTAATTATTTATGTTACCTTGTCCTAAAATAATTTAGAGTGTTGTTAAATGATCATATTGGCAAAAGGATATGTATATCCCTGACAGGATCAGGATGTATAGGCTATCACCAAAACAAGGAACAAGACTCCAAGAATTCAAAGAAAGATGTAAGTAACATAACTGAAGCATTATCTTTTGCAAAATGTTTATCCAAATCTGCTGACTTGCATTGAGGTATCTCCCACCAGTGAGCTTAAGATGGTTCCCTCAGCTCTCAAAACTATCACTATAAAGACAATTTGTACTCAGAATAGTTGTACTTTGTAGGTCTATTCAAGTGAGATCTTGTTTGCTTCAGCTTTTGACAACATGCACATGCAGCACAACAACTGATAGGCTGGATCCCATCCCACTCCACACCAGGTATGCCAAATTGTTATAACTGAAGCAGAGACAAATGGCAACTCCCTGGTGTCACTGAGATCTCTGGGGCTTTGCTGAGCATTTATGTGCAATCACATCACACATCAAGAAAAATCTGAGCTTGGCTCATGGATCCAAGGGTGGGCTGCAGATAAGATCATGACCCCATCCCCTGACACAAACCACAAAGCCAAAAGGATTGCTTTATCTGTAAATTCAACGCAACAGTTCTGCAATCCAGCAAAACAACGAACACGGAACTTCACAGTTCTTCATTATGGGACTGTAGTCTTACTGCAGACTGTCCCCAGAGAAGTGAACTGGAGTTTCATCAGGACTCCAGCAATCTTTTGCAGACACTTGTCCATCTTTTTGCTACATAGTTATAAATTAGAAACCATTACTCATTGGTTGTTATACTGAGAAACAAAACTCTCAAACCACTTCCAGTCACATCTCTTTTACAGCAGTCTCAAGAGTCCTGGATATCTCCAGTCACATAATTCCTCAGTCTCATCTGGTCAAGTGCTGATACCATTTCAGCCATGACATAAACAAGTCACAAAAATTAAGAACATAGCACACTGGCAAATCCATTTGAAACTGTGTATAGCAATAGCTTGTCCTCTGCCTGAGGCAGCTGAGAAGCACAGCTTGGGGAAGATGCTGTGATGTCCAGTCAATCCTCTCATGTCTGAATTTTGTCTGTTAAATAGATTTTTTATGTTATGCATAGCACTATTGGCTCTGTGTTCACTGTTCATTGCATCTGCAGCCTTACTCTTCTCTTTGGCTTTGCTCTGTTTGGATAGCAGCTACTTGACATCATCTTGCTGAAAGTGTGCACAGTTTCAATCTGTGCCAATTATTTCCTTCATTCTTGCAGCACAAATAAGTTCTACACGACTCTTGCAGCATGACCACATCACTCTTTACATCACTCTTAGTTACACTTTGAAATCTCTGCAGCACTTCTTGCTCACTCCTTTCTGTCTAGACTCCCAGGATCTGTGCACAGCACACTACATGCTGCAGACAAATTATTTTCAGAGGTCAATAAAGGTAATGAACAACTGCTCTCTGTAACTGGTCCTTCACCCCAAAGAAAATATAAAGCCTCCTGGTATCTCTCACTTCAGGGTTTTATTTCAAATGTTTTCCTCTCAGATCAAGAGATCTGTCCCACTGAACCTGGATGATTTATAAACTAATTTTCCTTTGTCCTCCCTTAAGCATCCTGTCATTGAGTCATAGAAGGGTTTTAATCATGAACTTCTGGGATGCTGTTACTGATACACACCAAGATGCTGTTGGCCATCTTGGCCACCTGAGCACACTGTTGGCTCATGTTCTGTCAGCTGTCAACCAACACCCCTAGGTTTTTCTCTGCCAGGCAGCTTTCCAGTCACTCTTCCCCAAGCCTGAATCGCTATATGGGCTGTTGTGTCCCAGGTGCAGGAGTCTGGACTTGGCCTTATTAAACCTCATCCTGCTGGGCTCAGCCCACTGATCAAACCAGTTCAGACCCCTTTGCAGAGCCTCCCTACCCTCAAGCAGATTGACACTTCCTCCCAGCTTAGTGTCATCTGGAAACTTTCTAAAGGTACTTTCAATTCCCTCATCCTGGTCATTGATAAAGATATTGGACAGAACTGGACTCAGGACTGAGCCCTGGGGAACACCACTTGTGACCAGTCTCCAACTGGATTTAACTCCATTTACCATGAATCTTTGGGCTCAGCTATCCAGCCAGTTTGTTACCTAGCAGAGGGTGTGCCTGTCCAGGCCAGTGGAAGCCAGTTTCTCAAGTAGAATACTGTGAGAAATGGTGTCAAAGGCTTGACTGAAGTCCAAGTACACTATATCTACAGACATCCCCTCAGCCATTAAGCAGAACACCTTGTTATAGAAAGTGATCAGTTTAGTTTGGCAGGACCTGCCTTTTATAAACCCATGCTGAGGGGGTCTGATCACCCAGTTGTCTTGCATGTGCTGTGTGATAGAACTCAAGATGACCTGTTCCATGATCATCCTCAGCACCAGGGAAGCTTATCTATACATTCAGGCCAGCACAGGTAACTGTGTGGTCCCAAAGGAAAATAAATGAGGCTGCCACTAAAAGAATATTTAGTACTGGCTTGGCTTAAAGCCAGTCTGCCAGCCAACACACATAGTTAACAGGGTTTGAACTTGTCAGCTTCATAAGTAACCCCTAAAATGCAGGCAAGTAACTTTCCTAATTGTTAAAGTTAACTCTGGTCACTCGTTGCAGAGAATCTAAGATGCTAAAGGAACCAAGCACTTGAAATGTACCCTAATAACCCACATAGCTGTCACACATGCTTACTCCTTCAGGCACACTTCAGATTTCCATCCACAGGTGAAGCTTTCAAGTATGCCATTACATCCTGGGAGCTGCAACCACTGGGCTGCTTTTGATCTTAACCACTGAACTGCACCAGAACCAGCCCTAAAATTGGAGGTTTGGGAGAAAATAAGAAAACATGAACACGCTGAAAAGCAAGATGATGTATAAGCTAACATTGTCTTTTAATTTATAATTAAAAGGCACGATTTGAAAACCAATGAGCATGAGGAACACCAGCTGACACAAGGAAAAGAAGGAAGAAGAGCATTTGAGGAAGAAGAGCAAAGGGAAGTGTATAGGCCTGATACAGCCTCATACTGTATCAATTTGCTAACAACCACGTCTGCATATTTTGCTGCTTGTGAATTCCCACACTGCAGATGCTTAAAGATACACAGATCTTTTCTGAAAAGGACAGGAGCTTATGTGATGAGCAGAGATCAGCTGGACAGGTGCAGAGGCCATCCTGAAGCAGTCAGAGAGGAATCCTTTATTTTACCCAAGAATGCACTGTGTTTATGGAGAAACAAAAGCTTCCCTCCAACTGAGTCAATGTATACACAATGGATTCCCAATCACAGCAAGTCATCTCAGTGGCCTTTATTGCAACTGGCAATCACCTCCATGACTTTTCGGCAAAGGACAAGATTTTGGAAAAGACTGGTTTACTTTTGCCTTGCATTTTGTGTAGCAATTTTCTCTAAGACAGACTGAAAAAACCACTAAGAGTTTGGAGCTGGTGCTATTTCATATCCATTTTACACATTTGCTACATTTAATACATAGGATTTTTCCAATTGAAAATAGAAGGTTTTCATTTTCTTTTAAAATAAAATCAAACCAATGCCCTACTTTTAAGCATTTATAACTTTGTGTAGTAGGGAAACCAGCCACTGACTTCAGAAGATTATCTGCATGTCGCATGTTGCTTGCTCTTTTTATTACTTAACAGTGCACTGTCAAAAAACTTCCTAAAAAATCTGATTGCAAATCCCTGGTTTGGCCAGTAGTATCTATTTTGGCTGGATGAGCAATTAAAGGAATGTCTAGAGAGAAATATCACTACACCTTTAACTTGAGTTATCTAATTGCCAATTAATTCAAGTCAATGAATAATCTGCAAATGTTAATCTAGGCACTGCAGGACAAAAACATTCGTGGTTTTCTTCAGGGTTCAGACTAGTACTGGTAACAAACTACTTGGATTAATGAGAGAACAAAAATTTAAGCTCGAGTACACTGTTTTTTAAAATGCTTAGTGTGCATACACCATTGCTGTATACAAGCTTTGTACATACAATCTTTATATACAAGTAATGTAATTTATACCCACAAATTGGAGGTTTCTATCGTAAATCTTAAAAGTATTCATGGATGCTCACTACTGAAAAATGCATGCACTAGCATCTGCAAGATCTGCAAACTTTCAAGGATGCCAGTTTAGAAAACAAACCCTTAAAGCAAACAAAAGCATTAATACAACTCAAGTAGAGCATAGGACAATGCTTAAGATGTAATTTTCTTACTCATTATTCTCAACATTTATCCTCATAAACACTGTTGTTTCAATTAGGGTTAAATGAGTTCAGTTACAGTGTCTAACCCTGTTGACTGCAGTGAAGTTGCTTTAGAGCTACAAAAGTGGAAAATGGATTAAAATCTGGCCCACAGCAGTATGATTTCAATAGCTACAAAATAAGGATAATAACACTTACCTTGCAAGTGCTGTAGTAGGATTAACTGATTAATCCTTACAAAGAATGCTGGAAAGGGATCTAAACCCCACACAAGTTTTACATATTACAATCAGGAAAAGTGAATCTTAAATACAATCTGGAAAGAAAGCTGTAGATAATGTCTTATTAATAGCTTCCCTTTCATTTCCCAATTCTTTTACCGCATAGGTTTCTGGTAGCCTAAAATATACATCTTACCTCTTCTTAGCTGCACTGGAAAGAAGACTATTATTGAGCATCCTACTTATGGAAACCAATAATTGCCTTTAATTACTCCGCCTTCTCATCGAACAGATGTTTATTTTTCTATAACAATTGTTACCTCTAATTATTGTGTTTAAAATAAACAGACTTATATCAAGTGACAGTCAAATTATACCATATCAATTTATAATTGCATATGAGGAAAGGAGATATAGGGTTGTCTAGAAATCTAAAAGGATGAGGATGAAGCTACTTACATCAGTAATGAAATAATTTGACCATGGGCTTTTCTACACAGAGATTCTAGGGCTAAAAGGCTGTTCTAAGGGCTCATGCAATAACTGTTTCTAAATGAAATAAACTAATTACAGTAGGACTAAAGCTCAGCAGGAGCATGGAAGATGTTCATTGGTGCTGAGATTCATGTACATCAGCTCAGAGAACAGGGAAGCTGCATGCTAAATTGCTATAGCTTAGATTTACTGTCCTAAGCTACAAGCACTGTCAAACATATGCTGCCTTGGCCAGATGAAGGGACACATTCCTAAGCTCAGAGATTGGTGAGAACAATGCATCAGTTCAGATATGACTAGATCCATATGCCTGATATTAGACAACAAGAGACAGACATACACATATATATGCAGAAGCCCACCAGGAGCAGGCTTACTGTATGCCTCAGAGATTATGGTAGGATCATCCTCCAAACTCAGCAGGATCAAAACGCACAGGACCAACATCACCTTTATTGATTTTTATCTTGGTCTCTTTCTAACAATATTTCATAAATCAATACTTCACAAAAACCCTTTGTGCTCCCTGAACATAGCACGGAATGCGGTTGGTGAGTCCTTTTACCCCTACCTGTCTTTCCCATCATGCATCCCACTCTGGGAACCAAGACACAAGCCTTGATGAGCCCACTGGATGTTACTTTTGTAAAATGTCATTATTTCATCAGCCAAACTCTAACAAACTCCTGGAGTCCTGTGGGGTCTATCAGCAGTTTCTGATGTCTAGTGGGCTGAGCTCCTATTTCAGATCAAGTCTTTGTTTCCATATAAACACACTTGAGAGATTAAGCTTTGCTGCCATGGAAGAAGTGTAGACTTCAGTTTCCAAAGTGTACTTCTGAAATCATTTGAGAAGCACCCCCACCCTCTGTAGAGAGGGAAAGAGAAGAGTAGTTTAATTGTTTTAAAATAAAAAAGATGAACTATAACAGATCTTTCCATCAAAGCACCAGAAATATGGTGTTTTTTACTTCTCTAGATAGGTGTTGGGAAAATTCTGCTTTTGCTTCCAACTCTCCTGTTTTCCCCCCCCCCCCAGTTTCCAAGAGCTGTACATCTCCTTGAAGAACTATTCTTGAGGAATGATGAGATCCATGTCTCCCTTCAGACTTCATTAATCTTGGCAGGAGATGACCAAAGATGGCCACTGTCAGGTATAGCACGAAGCCAGCAGAGCTCTGTCTATCCTGCTGAAGATGTCTTTCAGAAAATATGCAGCTATAATTAGGTAGCAGCTGGGTAACGAGCCATAACAACCTCCTTGGTCCAGTGATCCATTAATGCACAACCAACGGAAGAACACTGCACAGCAGACAAAGAGGAGGTGAGGAAGGAGGAGGGGAAACAGCAGATAAACTGCTCTTCATATATGCTTTCAGATGATCTTAATCCCATTTTCTATGCTCATTTCTGACATCTCCCCTTCTTCAACACACTTTTCCACCTCCCTCCATCAGGAAATCTTCACACCCTTTTGACCCTCCCATCAGCCAAGATTGTTTCAGCTAGAGTATATGTATATTAAGAACTTAATTAAGAAGAGGGGTTACCATGGAAAACCTTTATGTGGAAGACAGAGGTCATGCTCTTCACAAGATTAGGCTCACCACAGAACACTTTATCTACCCAGCTCAGTGCTGATACAGCTTACTCTGCCCCCTGACACCTCTTAATCACCCGCTGACAGATTCCTAACAGGATTTTCACTGACTGCCGATATGCTGCACTTCAGTAATGGCTCAAGAAGCGATTTGGATTAAGTATTCTTGCACTCATGCTATGAACAAGTCACCAAACAGCAGGTCACAAGTACATGCAATGCATCCCAATTCCCACAAATTCCAGAAGGGCTTGTTGATGGCAGTGGGATGTGGTCCATACACAGCCAGAGGAGAAATATGTTGGACGGACACTACATATATTGTTCTACATCTGCAGATTTTTTTCCAAGGACAAACTTCTGCACTCAGCAGAACTAATAGGGGCCAATATCTTGCAGATCCACACTCTAAATTACATTTAATTGTCCACCACAAACCCCTGGATCTTCCTCATGTACCCTAATGAGACCTTAAATCCCATCCTAAAAGATCATTATCACATCTATGGACCTCCTACTTCCCCTGCTACATCATAACCCCTACAGTTTTCTCCCACATCTTTATGCCCACAGTCTTTAGCTTCTTATGTCTCCTTGCACAGTCTCTTGCACTAACATTCTCCACAGTTTTATCCTTTTGTTCTGCAGTTCACTTACAACTTCCATAAGTTTCCTTCCATATGGCTTACTCTCTTCTTTCTCCTTTGCAGAAGACAAAACACATGCTGCAGCCAGTCCATGCCTGTAAGCACATTGTCTTGCTGGTCAACCAGCATCTACCAAAGAGAATACCCAACATGAGTTTTATTTCCCTCTTGGATTTGGTTCTTCCTCTGGCAGTCAGTCAACAGCATCCAACAAAGCCTGAAAGGACTTCATAATCTTGGAAAGATTTCTGAGACTGAGAGATCCATATGTTAATGTCATTCCATTATTTACATGGAGATGCTCTTACCATACACTACCGTGTTATCACATACAAGAAGATAATGAATTTAAATCCCGTTAATACCCAAATCCAAATTTCTCTGAATTGCTAATGCATTTGTCTTACTATAGTTTCAGACTTCTTGAGTTCCTGTTCAAAGCATGATATATGGAATATTTATTTAAAAAAAATACTATGGCTTCAAGTGAATCAAGATTAATACAGACACCTTGCATGTCTAGCTGTCCACACACCCTCCACATCCAAGAAATTTGGATCCCACCAGCCAACAACCACTAAATTCAACAGTGATACCTCAGTAACAGGTCATACAAAATTCAGCAGCTAGCTACAGACAGACCTTGTAAGTCACCCTCGTACAGGAGAAGTAAGGATAGAGATTAGCCTTCAGACATTCAGTCTAGCTAAAAGAAAATGCCTCGTTGGTCAGCCAGCGTGAGAATGAACTCCTGAGCAGAGCCCTACTCTACTGCCTCGGTTGCAGGCTAGACAAGGGAACAGGGGAGGTGATGGAGAGGGAGCAGCCCTGAGGCTATTGGAGGGACAGGAGGTCAGGGTGGAAGGTCTGGGGACTTGTAATAGGAGACTTATGGGCCTACAAAACACAGCTCCATAGGGTAAAATGGAAAGACATTATTTTAATAAGATTCTAGTATTTTCACATGACTCCTAAAACCCTACACACAAGCCTACATAGTCTCAATTTCAGCAAATGTTTTAAGTGCTTCCTGTCCTCCGTAGTGGATTGCATGCATTATAAAACTATGAGGGCAAAGATCTCATGACACAACTCTAACAGACTACTTTTTCTATTTTGCAATATGTTCCTCAGTAAGAAGTGTAGGAAATACCATGTTTTCTCATTCATACTGCATATGAGAAACCCCAAGTCTTTGGCTTAGGACAATGGGAAGAAAGACCATTTGAAAACCAATTTCTGGCTTACAAAAAGGAAATTTGCAGCAAAAGAATTAAAGGTCAGAAAAATTAGACTATTATCATTTTAATGGACATATTAAAAAAACAATTTTCAAAAGTATTTCCTTTAATGTGAGAATAATGACTCAGGTCACAGCATGGAGCTGAAAGCACTTATCGACTTCTACACCAAGGATAACAGGAGCTGCCTGCTCATGTAGTACAACTTCCCTACAGCTGGTTCATCATGTTCCTCACAGAGAGAGGAAAGCAGGGGGTCATAGTCAATACACTGTTATAAAAAAGGTCCAAGCACCTAAATTAATTTAAGGTAAATTTTATGAGAAACAATGTAATACCTAGAGAGCATGGTCAGATGTGCCTCCACAAAAGAAATAAAGAAACTAAAGTGAACCTACTTTTCTTTCAGAAGAATGGATGTTGGATAAATACAAACATGCACACCACAACCCACCTTCTGATACCCAACTTTATCACTCAGAAATTCATAGCACAGTAGCTGAGGTTAAGTATGTCCTGAAATAGAGTTCAATTTCAAACTCTGGCAGGAATCAGTGATTATAGAAGGGCAGTGGCATGAGAACTGTGCTGTCAAAGCACATCTTTGTGTAATGCTTCTGTTCCAGGATTTCTACGCAACAATCCCTGTCTGGGTTCCTGGAAGATCTCACACTGCATTTTTCTTTTCTGAAAAAATTCACTGGAAAGGATGATAAACAACCCCATATGTCTGACCTAAAGCCCACAGAACTCAATGCAAAGGCTCAACTGTTCCAAGAATTTGCAGGCTAAGTTATTCATCAGTAGCTTATGGCTATCCAAAACTTGCTCCCTCTAATGGGTGTTACTGTAGTGAATGAGATGCAAGTGCTGAAAGATCTGAATGTAGAAGAGCTTGTATGCTAGAACCAGCTGTTCTGAAAGTTTACACCTCCCTGTATGTGTTATCACTAAGGCAAAATAAAACTGCAGGCATTGTTATTCCTGAATCTATGGCACCTTTTACTGCACCACCACCACCACCCTTACCTCCCCCGCCGCCAGGAAAGAGTTCTGCCTTTATTCAGACTGGTAATTTCTTAGTATCAGAATAAAACCTTTAAATTAAGTTCCTCACAAACACTAATTCAAGGCCAAAACCACAATAAAAGAAGAATAAAGAGTGGGTGAGGTTTCTAGATGTCACCAGAGAATCTCATCCCCAGGTTTATCTCTGATTGCTTTCTCTTCTATTTCTCAGCCTCACATGGTTAGCATGAGGTGTTAGAAGACTCAGGAATGTTCAATCAAAAAAATCACCTTGTGAAAAAGGACAAGTTTTAAGTCTGGACAATTACATTGAAATACACAGAAGAGCAACAAGCATCCTTCTCCTTACAACCTACAAAGTCTGGGCCAAAGTTAAAAACACCATTCCTCAAGATCAACACTCCCACATGAGGACCTGGTTTTCCTCGCACGCACACTAGTGTGATCCCATTGGCTTCCCTGGAATTACTCCCAGTTCCCACTGACTGAGAAGAGCCACATTCCTCCCAGCCTCTCCAAGGAGGTGACACAACACAGTGCAGTGTACAAACAATGGCCACAGAGGAGCTTAGTGTTGACTCAAGAGCCGTTCATGCTCAGAAGAGAAGGCAGCTGAGAAATAATTGAGATTGCTGTGCCTGTTCAGTGTCCTGACATACACAGGGGATAAACATGCTAAGACAATAAAGTACTACCCAGCAATAATGGCATTAAACAAATCACATATCACTTTCTGCAAAGCCACTGGCCTAAAGGGATACTGCCTGTAAAGAGCACAAGAATATACTGTCTTGTCGTTATGAACACTACACACACTTACACACTTGGTTTTGTATTATGAGCTCCTAAATGACTACAAACTACTGTAATATTCTTTACTTGTACTCTGGGGTCATGCTACTCGCACATAAAGGCAATAGCCAAGTTGCCCAGGGTGGGGTATGTGAGAGTCTCTTCTGAACACAAGAATCATCAGTAGCTGAACATCATTCATCTGGCAGGACAGGCATCCCACAGAAACACTATATGAGTGTGACCCTCTCTGCTTAAGATACTAGAGGTTAGAGGTTGCAGCCCAAATCTTATTACGGGAATAATTTGAAGAACTCTCAGGAAGGATGGAAAAAGACTTTTCTAAAAGAGAATCAGGAGCTCTAGCAAAGGACAAACATGGAAAAGCCTCAGTCTTCAGAGATGGTGATCTGCAAACCAACAAGCATGACTCAGTCTGCTGGACAAATAAAACCAATATAGGAAACATTGTGAGCTGAAGTGACCTATGCAATGTCACAAAATGGTACAACAACACTGCCATAAGCATAGGACCTGCTTCCACAGGATGAGGCTTCTTATGCAAGCAGACTAGCTACATACATCTGGAAGAGGAGTGCCTGAAAGCACAGGTGTACTGTGAACCTTATTAACAGTAGAGTGAGTAGCAGATTCAGCCCCACTGATATGAGCTGCAGAAGGACCTAAGCTTCCTGAGAGACCATTTTTTCTTGCAGATACAAGACTTGAAAGGTCCTCTACACTAGATCTCTTTCCTTCCCTTTCACTGTGATAAAAGCCTCAGCAAACACCAGTGGACAAAGAAATACAGAAAGAGAAGCTTGTTTGTCTGAACAGATGCTTATAGTCATAAGTACAGTTGAGAAAACCAGAACTGAGAAAGTGCAATGGGAACTAAAGCAAATCTGTGGCATTGTGTAATTACAAACTGACAAATATAAAGGAGAATATCCCTGCCCATAGCACCAAATGTAAATACCAAACAATTATGTGAACAAGCCTGAAGCGAAGGTTCTTTTAAAAACCTATGTGTCTCTTCTCTGCAGTGTACTCCTCTCAAAATCTGCCTTTGCAGCGGTATGTGAATGGTGTTGTGTACTGCACCTAATGCTGTACTGGGAGAAGAAGATGCCCTCTGAAACCACAAAGGCAACCAGATGAGCGAATACTATGAGTGTCCAGAATGCACTTGGTGGCAGCACACTTAAAACAGCACAAAGAAACATATCAAGTTTTCTCCAAACATGCTACCCTATTAGAGCTGGCGGTCCAGAATCTACTGCTGAGGAGAAAAAGTCAAAACAATGTAGAATCTGCTATTGGTTAGAGAGTCACAGAATCACACAGGCTGGACAGGACCTCTCAAAATCATCTAGTCCAAGCCGCTGCTCAAGTAAGACCAGCTGAAGACCAGCTGCCTTAAGACCACGTCCAGTTGGGTTTTCAATACCTCCAAAGATGGAGTCGCCAAAACTTCTCTGGCTACTCATTCCATTGTTTGACCACCCTCCCAGTAAATAACCATCTTCTTGTGTTCAGATTGAATTGCGTTTTAATTGCCATTCACTGCCTCTTGTCCTGTCAGCGGGCACTACTGATAAAATTCAGCACCCTCTTCCATCAGGTATTTATGCACATAGATGAGAAACCCTTGAGCTATTTCATCAGGCTGAACAGTCCGAGCTCTTGTCTTACATTCCCTTAATCTTTGTGGTCCTGTCTTGGATTCCCTCCATTAAGTCCATATGTTTCTTGTACTGGGGAGCCCAGAAGTGGCTACAGTTCTCCAGTTGTGGCCTTACCAGTGCTGAGTAGAGCGGAAGGATTGCTTCCCTTGATCTAATCAGTCTTGCAGCCCAGGATACTTTTGGCCACCTTCGCTACAAGGGTACATGGCCAGTTTACGGTCAGTTTGTTGTCCACCAGGACCCAAAGTTTCTTCTCTACAGATCTGCCTTAGCTGGCTGGTTCTCTGCATGTACTGGTGCCTGGGGCTACTCCTCCCCAAGTGCAAGACTTTACATTTCCCCTTGCTGAATTCTGTGACTTTCCTACCTGCCCAGTTCTCCAGTGTATCAAAACACCTCTGGATGGCAGCAGAATGGTTCCTCCTGCTTTTGGTCTCAAAAAAATAATGTATTAAATTTGGTTCATTTGGTGGTTTCCTTCCATTCAGTTTCTAGAGTAATCAATCAGCAAAGAACAATTACAGAGTGTTTTAAGGATGCCTAATCAAACAACAATGCTTCTTTGCAGTAGCTTTAAAGAATGCTATCTTATTTACTCTCAAAAATTCTTCATGTTTTCTCCATATTTTATACTAAAAGAAAAACTTTCCACTAAAGTTTTCTAGCTAGTACAAGATAATCCAAAGAAACCTAAATCAAAGGCTGTACAAGCAAGACAGAGTGAGAAAGATAGGTGTGAACAAACTGTTTATTTCTTTCCAACCATGCCAGAGTCCATTCACAGGAGCCCTCCTACAAGGAGAGATCTTTGTTCCTGACAGATAACCTCACATGTTTCTGCTCTGACTACAGGCAATGTCATGAATGGCCCACTGCTGTGGTAAATTCCTAATTTTATTAGCTGCATGTGTGAAACAGCCTCTCTTAATGCACCTCAACCTTCCTCCTGATTCTTTCAGTTTACAAGCCCTCACAAGACACTGAGCCATACAAACTTCTCTCTGCTTCTTTCCACACAGCAGGAAAGAGCACTGCTGGACTGAGTATTAAGTTGCTGACAATAACAGCAGCATACTCTATCCCTACCCCAGTGAAGTTTATCTGCCAACCTTATTCCTACCTCAGACACTCTCAATCCATCAGGGTTTTTTTCTGGAATTGTTGAAAGGAAGAAGAGTAACAATACATAAAATCGAAGCTGAAACTTCCTCCTCCAGATACCTTGCTTTAAGGTATGGTTGGTCTTACACTAATTCCAAATGGGGATTGCTGCAGATCCCAGTGCGAAACAATCTGTTTTCGAGAGGACAGAAACATCAGGCAAGCAGTGAAGAGGGCTGGGAAGTCAGCAGAGAGCACTCTGTGTAGTGTCTGCCTTGAGGTACCTCACATGTTGTTGTAACTGTTCAAACCAAACTGTTTTGAAACCTTTTTTTTTCCTTTGTGCTTATTTTCAAATGGAACCAGCACATCTGGATAATAAATGATGATTTCACATTTTTCTTAAAATAAATTCAATTTCACTTCCATCTCCAAACCAAGCAGAAGTTGATGCAAATTGCCTATAAAGAATATAGTTCCACTATATGCCAGCCATCAATATATAACCTAGCAAAATATTTTAAAGGAAGGATGCAAGTAAATGCACATTAACTACATTATGACTTCAAAGAAGGGGCAAAGAATGTCTTTCTAACCACAGGAAAAGAATACTAAATTTTGTAAGAAGATAAGTTTTCTCCAAATCAACATACCTGGATGGCCACTAATTTGAAAAACTGACCTCTTTTTAGGAAAATGGCTAAAACACACAAATGACAAGTAAGTATGGAAACAATAAAGGAAATACAGGTTTTGCCCTTACTGTTTTATACCATAATAAAAAGCCACAATCTAAATTGCCTTAATTTAAACATAAGTGATATAAAAACCTCAGACTTGTTTTTCAGATAATTCTCTTCACAGCTAGGAGATCAGCCCCATGTCAGAAACAAATGAAAGTGCAAACAAGAGCCCATTGCAGCAAAATCCTACCTCCTTGGCAGTATCTGCACTTAAATTACTGGCATCCACAGCCTTCTTCCATGCTTTGAGTCTTGTATTTCCTAATCTTCCTAGTGGTGAATGTGGGAACTCACCTATTCCAACGTGAAGAAATAGGGGTGCTACGGGAAGTAGAGATGGGTTCCAGCTTTAAGCAGAGATTAATCTTTAGGTCAAAGTCAGACAACTGTCCACAAAGTGACTGAGCTACTGAGATGACCCAGGTAGAATCAATGCTAACCAAGAAGCAAAGATATTAATATTTACATATATACTGGAATTTGCACTCTCTCTCCTGTCCACATATAAGCACACAAAGCATGAGATAATATCTGGGCTGCTACTGGGGAAGACCAGCCGTATGACAGATTTAACACAATAAGAACTGGATGCTACACAAAATAATTATTTCCTCCAGTCATTTCCAAGGTTGATTAACACATTTCAGGACCATGGACAAAGCTTCTTAAAAGAGAAAATGCATAACACAACACAGAATTAACTATACGAACAAGAACCCTATGAAATTATTATTGCTGTTTATATTTGAAGACTAAACTCAAGACCGGGACCCTACTGGGACAAACACTGTGCATACATATCATAGCTGCAAGGCCCTGCCCCGGGTTAAATGGTTATGATCCAAGACCGTCAAAGAGTACATCCAATTATACACTATTTTTCTGTTTGAAGATAAAGACTCTAGGCATGAAGAAATTGAGTAACTTGCTGAAGGTCACAGAAAAACCCTTTGGCAGAGCTAGAAACCAAGTCTGTGTCACAATTATATTTTAAGTTGGTGGGAATAGGTAAAAGCCTGATAATCATTCTTAGCGTATTTTCAGCTACAAACTACATGCAAGAGCAGAAACATCTGTCCAGCAGACCATCATGTTTATTAAATTCCAGATAAACTTCACATCCATTCCCCACTATAGCTACGTAAAAGGAGAATTCCATTTGTACCACTAAATCTGTTCCCGACCTATAGCAGAAAAATATGAGAGTAAAAGTGGCTCACATGGTGAGATAGTTTTCAAATTTATGATCCATTTAATGAAAACAACAATAATGACATTTCAACACTGTGTTTTGAATAGGAGAAAGGATGCCAGTTTCTGGAATCAACAACAGAAGAAGAGAAAAACAGAATTTCCTTTACATGAAGGAAAATCTCTCTCCTCTTACCTGTCATTTCACTCACTCTGCTCTAGGTTTGCTCTAGGACTGCTTTGTAGCAACAATAGGCAGTATCATCAGACTGATCTGTTCAAATTGAAAGGGTTAAGCTGGTCAAAAGACTCTGTTAGGGAGGGATGTGATAATCATCTGGTGAGCCTTGAAGCAGAATGGCTGCCACAGCTTGGTTTCTGCTTGTTTAGATTGGTTAAGTGTCAGCTCAACTCAGTGGCAGGGCTAAGGCAGGTTCATTGTGCTGTGTGTGCTCTGGGACAGGAGGGCTGACGGAGATGATAAGTGCTGCTCTACAGAGCAGCAGGAATACTGACTGGCACATGTGGAGAGGTACAGTACAATAATCTCCCATCTGCATGATATAGCTTTGAATCCCTTCCTTTACAGCTCAATAGGTGCATCTGCTGCCCCTCTGCTAATCCTCAACATTGTTTAAAATGCAGATCAGCGGAGATCCTGCTTTTTCTTTCCCATTACAGGCCACAGCCTAATAAAAGAGCTTTAAACACACAGACAATATTCTATCTCTTGCAGGGTCTGCTGCTTCATTCTTTCCTCTTTGCCTTTGTTTGGAAGCCACATCTTTGTCAGGCACTAGCAGCAGCAGAATTTAATTTTGGAATGCAAGGTTTGAAGGCAGTCAAAGTGACTAGCCTTTCCCCAAACTGTGGCATGGTAATTAGAAGACTGTGACTGCAAAAGGTAAACAGCAGGGAACTTTGGTCATAGAACCCATTGAGAAAATGCAACCTAACCCCAGATATGTTGCATGATTTTAAATGTAAAAAGCAGCATCAGCAGACTTCCTTACTTGTATTTGTCTCCCTAACATTAATGCACTATGACATTTTTTTAGATGTTAGAAAGTACAAGAGCTACAGAGGAAAGCTGCAGTTGGTTATGTGACCGTAGACTGAGAAAAATTACTTAATTTATTTCATGTTAAGAACATATACATGAACTATGCATGTGTAAATGCTAACCTGAAATAACCAGCTCTTTTCAGGCATTTCTATGCCCAAATGAATAACCCAGTAAGCTGGAAAGCTGTTCTTCCTGAGACAAGAGGCAGATCATGCCAGTCATCTTCATAAAAAGAAGACCGTAAGATTCACTGTAGTTAAGCCCTGATGCGGCTCTGAATCTTCCAGGGAACAGGTGACATCCCAGAGCCCTCCTTTCTATGGCTGTCACCATCAGTGCATTTCAGAGGGAAGGACCAGCCTGGAATTCTCCTTATATATGTTTATCCTAAAAGTAATTTTCTTCTCCACCCACCTTAACTCCTGCAAATAACTGTACAGCATAATACAATAAACCTTGTATCTCCCTGAATCCTTTCTGTGCTCTTATGTTCCAAGAAACACATTCAAAGCATGATAATAAAACATAGCATAGCTCTTCCCCTACCACAGGGAACAATATAGATACCGAAGGAATAAAAACCACAAAGGATGTTGCTAAGAAGGATGTACTCCTTGTCATTAATACTTTTTGAGTTACCATATCCCCACAACATTGAATGGGAACAAATCACTGCTTGCAAGACTTACAGATGCTACTTGGAGTTTGGCATGCCCCACACTTTCACTTGTTGAAATACCAGCTGCTCTGCAGGGACCCTCTGTTGTAGCAGAGTCACCTGGACATAACAAAGGGTCTTGAATGGCCTGATTCTACAGGCAGACACAGGCCAAAACCGTTGAAGTAATTTCTCTGTTTAAGTCATATGCTCTGCTCCTTTATGAAGCCTAGGCAGATGCTGGCTAGCCTCCAAGCTCCTAGACAGCAGGAAACTCAACATGTTCTGCCCAACTTACACATCTGTACAGAAATTGTTGGAAGCAGGAGTCATATCCTTCACAGCCTCTTTTATTTGAACTCACGGGAGTCCTTAACAGTAGCTCTGTGTTAGTTAGATTCGCTGATCAAGGACAACCCAGCACGTGGTCCTCTTTTGCCTGTTGTCATTGTAGCAATTAAAGGGGAAAAGACTATGGGATGAGTCATTTCATCAGTGCACAAATGCATATATTATTTGTCTCATTATGTAGATACAATGTGATTTTCAATTAGCTGTCCAACGGTATGATCGAACACAAGATACTATAATTATGTATTTCATGGACATGCTTCAAAGGTGCTGTTTCAGTCTCAAAATAATTAGCGGCATGCACAGGTAACTTAAAGAGTTCCAGAGGGCCTGTGGTTACTTTCATTTTTAAAGATGCAGAAGAGTTATTTGAGTTTCCTGAACTGCAATGGCCTCCTGGTCACAAGATAACTGCACTGAAATTATCTGTCCGGAATTACAGCTGCCTGTGCATGTGTGTATGGTTGGGTTCCTAAAGAAACATAAGAAGTGGTCATATGAGCTGCCATATGAGATTCTTGATACTTAGGTGAAGTCCTCTATGAATATTAGGTCTTGCAAGGGAGTCTTTGATGAAGCACTACAGGGCGGGTCCCCAAAAAGTGTGCACAGACCTGCACACAAACTACCCAAATAAAACCCAGGAGAGCAGAAGTGAAGCAGGGTTGAGGAGGCAAAAGGTTGGGAAAAGGCTGGAAATGAACCAACAAAGCTGAGTTACTTTCACTACTTCCTTCACCAAGTAGTGCTGACCTATAGTAGCAGTGTCTAATTTGGTGTTTGTATAAGCAGTAGTAAATTATAACCTCCTGGTGAAAAAGGTGAGAAAGATGCTATGAAACAAGTTTTCTCCATTTAACAAAGCCACCAAGGACCATTTATACACTGTCCCTTCCTAATGAGGGCACCCAAAGTCATAACACAGTTCTCCTCTATAATTAACATCTGTAATTACTAGTATACAACAGTGTGCCTTAAAAAATGGCAGTGTTCAGAGCATCGAGCATTCAGATCTGCACTTTTGTGCATATTAGATGCAAAGCATGCAAGTTTCATAGCAAAAAAAAAATTCCTTTTTTTTTTCATATAGGAATACGAGATTTCCATTTCAACTGCTGGCTAAAGTGTTTGAGTACTCCTAACGTGGTCTGGAGAGAACACTAAATTTGGTAACTCCTGTTATAAATAGCAATGTCTTGAAGGACCCCCACCTGCCAGTGATCTCTACCAAGGTGACCAGATGACAAATACTGCAATATATCTAGACTTTTTTTTTCTTAAACAGCAATTCCAGAGTTGCTGAAGATAGTGCCAAAGGGAACTGGGAGCATTAACTGAAAGGGAAAAAATGGCAAGTATAGATGTTGCCAGAAGATACTTATTGTTCCCACAACCAGAATGCCATGTGATATCTCTCCCATGAAACAGCCAACTTTTCACTACCTCCCCAATAACTCAATTACCTCCATTGATGTCAAGGCAAGGCTTTGCCCCTTCACATCCTCTGTCATATATATTCATCTCCTACATCACAGTAATCCTGCTGGCCTTAAGAGAGAGATCCCTTGGTGGAAATGAGGAAAACAAGGCAAAAATTTTGGATGTATAAAGGCATCATTTGTAATTACAGGTTTTGGTTGCTTTTCCTGTAGGTATTTGCAAGAGGTTTATTTGTTTGTTTGTGAAGCAAAGTGAATTCTCCAGGGAATCATTTCAAAATTGTTACTCCTTCAGATTCATAGAGATTTTTCCACCACTGAGTTCTCTGTAAATTATCACATAGGGAATGAAAGGAAGTAGAGCATGTACCTTCAGAACACATGAGATGGTGAGGTGTACCACACAGGCAGAAAACTAAAGTTTCCCTGTGCAACCCTGCTCTCTGCCAGCAGGACTGGCTGGGTGATCCTCAGCAGCAGCAAAAATGCCAGTGAATCTTACTGACATTAGGTGCCTGTTTCCATGGAGGGTGGGCACTTCAGTACACAAGACATGTATGAAAGCAGAGAAAAAACTGTTTAGCAACCCTAAACTTTGGGCAGGGTCACATGCTATAGTTTTACATACACTTTAAACATAAAAAGCTAACAGTAATGCTACAAGCAATAGTGGAATCTTCTCATGTCACCTACAAGTGTTTTATTGTCCACGCAGTAAGCCAGCTCAGAGAACAGAAGCAGCTGAAAGCCCATCCGATTTAACTAATTCAGGTCTATGCCCAAACACATCACACAGAAGAACAACACAACCTGCAGGGGAAGAGAGGTCATTTCACCTAACAGCAATGCCAGATCAGCCACACTGACACATACATACACAATGCTACAAGTACACCTCCATAATGTCCAAAATCAATTCCTTTCTCTGTTACAAACTCCCTTCACATCACTGATGAATCACATTTTTTTTCCATGCCACAATTCCCCATCAGTGACATGGAGAGATGTTATATCCTTTGTGCCTTCCGTGTTCTCAGAGTGTAGGGGCTTTAGTGCCACGGTAACAGGTTGGTACAGTCTGTACACCAAGAAGTACAAAACGTTTCCAATTCTGACCAAAAAGTGCAGGCATTGCTGTATTACAATTAAGATACAACTACAGAAGAAGGAGAGCTGCTGAAGGCTATAGTAACTCCACAAACGTGATACTAGTTCTTTTGGAATATGGCTGAGATAAGTTGTGTCTTGCATGTTTTGTTCTGGTGTCAAATAAGAGAAGCTGGTTTTTTCTGGACTATGGCTGACAACAGACAGAAAGAAGATACCCTGTTAAGGCAGAGGATGGGAATTGAAAAGACCTATATTCCCAACCTTATAGAAATTGTCCAATGGGATCTGTCACTTCAGTGCACAGGTGAACATGGACCCAAGTATCTCCAAGTCTTTTTTGAATCTGGGCCTCAATCTTCTTGTGTCTTTGGTTTTTTTCACTTTATTAATATTAATCTGCCACACAGAAATACTAGCATTTAAGGTACTTGGGTGGTAAAATGTCAAAAGTATTTCTAAAGTGTTTTTGTAAAACCTTCATTTCTTCCTCCTTAGAACTGAGCAGAAAAGATAATTTGCTGAACTTTGTATTTCTAACAATTCTACAGTGGCAGATGTACAGTACTCATCAGTTCTCACTGACCAGTCTGCACTTGTAACATGTACACCTCAAATTCATATTTCAATCTTTACACAACACACCCTCCAGAATGTATTAACACTTGAGTGGATCAAACCGAATAAGACACACAGGTTTCTCCTTGCAAAACTCATACCCCCACTTAAGCAAGTAACTTAAGCAAGTTACTCATCTTCCCCTTCACAGAGGTTCAGCTAGATTAAACATGGTTAAGTCAGTTCAAATCACACACATGCCACTTGTAATTGCTTGAATTGATGGACTGTATTTTAGTGATTTCTTTAGTTGCTTCTTAAAGATAAGCATGTATTTCATAGACAGCTAGTCTGTACTTGGCTGCACATACCAACAAGTACTATTGTGAGACAGAAACATCTTCTTCCTTCACCTTTCAGACACGGCTTTGAGGTCCCTAGTTATACAAACCATAACCATGCTATGCAACTTACTACAACAGCAAATTTTCTCCTTGTTTCTCCTTTCCTATGTATTCTTCTTTTCCGTATTAGGAATCCTTCTCCATCACATTAGGAAACTGGTAAACAATTCCCTTCCAAATATCGTACCAGAATTTCCAGCTATGCATTGAGGGATGCATCAGCCTTCATATCCTACATGTTTATGCTGGAGATACTGACAGCAGTAAAACAAATGAGTTCAAGTAAAAAACCAAAATAAATGCGACAAAAAATACGTCATCTGATCTTGGTTGAAATCATGTGAACAAGAAGGTTAATGAGATTGTTGGAACTATGTATGAGTTAAATCAGTACAAACAAGGGAGGACTACAATCACCCATTGGAAGCAACAGAGAACACTGACTGTACTTGACAAGTACTTGACAAGTCAACACTTGACAAGTTGGTAACTCATCTTCTGAATGGAAAGAAACTATGCCAAAGGTTTCATTCAACTGAGAAAACCAAGGGGTTAAAAGGTGTTTATATGCCATTCACCTACAGAATGGTAAATCCATTTTTAGACCTATGCTTCTTACTGGTTGGTCTACAGATTAATTGTAAGCTTATTTGGAATTTTACAAAATCCCAGGAAAATACACATCAGTCTACAAAGCAGGAAGGCATTACCAATTAATAGCTGGGATCCCCTTACTGCAGATAGTCAGGCTCTAAGCTTTCTTTGAAAGCTATGGAGTACAAACACACACAAAAGAGATTATGCAAATCAAAACCCATCAGATTATGCAAACAAAAATTGCTCTACTACACACAGGCTCATGTTAGGCTTTATGACAGACACATATCACAGTAAGTCAGCTTCTCATCAAATCAAAAAGCAAGATTTAATCATTCTTGATTTGCTGAAGAAGGTTCCATGGCTACACAACCCATCTCAATCAACTTGCAAACACAGCTCTAAAGGCCATTTATCCCTAAGCAGCCTGGTATGATTTTCACCAGAGCTGCAATCAAACATAAGTCAATAAGGGCCAAAAGATGCTATGAATGACAGCAGTGTAAAGCAAAATAACTCAAATCACTCTAGTCAGGCTTACCTAAGTTTGCAGAAGAGCAGCCCTGAACCTATTCAATGCCTGCAGTACTACACATTTCCATATTTCCTCCCGTTGTCTGTCATATCAAATTTTATTCAATTTATAACACAAAGAATGGTATGCATGGTATTATTATCAATTGTCTTCAATTTGGGGGAAGGTTTGGGGAAGACTATCCAGCTTGTGAGCTTGCAAGTCATTTGTCCAATTTTCTGTCTCTTTAAAATAGACACACTAGTTTCTTATTGACTAAGATAAAGTAAAGATCTTAACTGCCCCTGCCAACTGTCTCAAGTCTTGGGTATCATGGAGTTTCAGTTACATGGATCTACTGAAAGCAGCCGCTGTTGTTCACAAACTGGCTTCTTAATGGGCTCCAAAGTAGACTACTGAGCTCACAGTATTTTCACCCAAGATTTCCCTTCATTATGCCACTTCTTTACTATTGGCTGTCATAGTCAAGACCTTTAAGAGTTAGGATAAGCCTTCTTCACTGACTTCAACAGCACCTGGCCTCATGGAAGGAATGAGCTCCCTGCAGTGAAGGGTCTCAGCCCAGTGGCTCTGTCTCAAATCTAACAAAATCAGGCAGGACTTCTGCAAATTTTATCAGGATCCAGCAGAGACAGCATGTTTAGCGTAAGCTAGATGAGCCCAAGGCCCACACAGTAAGATTCACTAATTAGTAGAGCATCAAAGAATAGAATCGTAGAATCATGAAGGTTGGAAGAGATCTCTAAGAACATCAAGTCAAACGATCAGCTCAGCACCACCATGGCTACTAAACAGCGTCTGCAAGTGCCATGTCTAAATGCCTTTAAAACACCTCCACAGATGGGACTCCACCAGACTTCCTCACTTCCCAGGGCAACCTGTTCCGATGCTTTACCACTCTTTCAGCAAAGAATTCTTCCCAATATTCTATTTAAACCCTTCCTGGTGCAACTTGAGGCCATTTCCTCTCATCCTATCACTTGTTACTTGGGAGAAGAGACCACCATCCATCTTGCTACAACCTCCTTTCAGGTAGTTGTTGACAGCAATAAGGTCCTCCTTCAGCCTCCTCTTCTCCAGACTAAACAACTCCAGTTCCCTCAGCCACTCCTGATATTTGTGCTCCAGATCCTTCATCAGCTTCCTTGCCTTTCTCTGGACACATTATAGGACCTCAATGTCCTTCTTGTATTCCTGGTGCAGTCTGACCAGTACCGAGTATGGGGATGTGATCACTTTCCAACTCCTGCTGGCCACACCATTTCTGATGCAGGTCAGGATGCTATTGATCTTCTTGGCCACTTGAGCACACTGCCAGCTCATATTCAGCCAGCTGGTGACCAAAACCCCCAGATCCTTTTCTGCCAGTCAGCTTCCAGGACACTCTCTCCAAGCCTGTAGAGCTGCATGGGGTTGTTTGGACCAAAGTGCAGGACCCAGCACTTGGCCTTATGTATCACTGGGAATCAAGATTCTAAATTACTACAGAAGCGAATGAGTGTTTTCTCACTGACGTACCCTGTCTGGATTTCAGAAAGCAGAATTCAGCCCAGATCCATCTGATTTTGCTGAGAAAATAAACAATCCCACACAATGAACAGCATTTGAAAGCAAGTATTATATGAGTGCACCCATAAAAAATACTAATTATAAAAAAAAAAAAGAAGTGAACTTTTCACTTCTAATCAAGCTTGCTGATGGAGGTTACCCACAAAACTAATGCTACACCTGAATCATTTCACTATTCTGGATACCACCTAATTCTTCATCAATTCTCTAATTTCAGCCCAGTTTAACAAAATGTTTACATAAAAAAAAAAAAGGAAAAAAAAATCTGAATTTTGGCAATGCCTTACTTGTCAAGCACCTGGAACGAATACCAGAAATTAAAATAACTTAGCTGAGCTCCATTTGATCTTCATATCATATCATATCATGCAAGCATTGCTAGATATCTCTATGTCCAATTCAAGGAAATCATGCTGATGGTTAACCTCCCCTTCAGGCAAACACTGCTAAAAGACTTCATCAGCACTCAGCATCTTTTGGTCAGTCTACCAAGCACAACTTTTTCTGTACAAAAGTACAGAAATAATAAAAGCCAGTGAACAGGCCAAAGGGCCAGCTATGAAAACAGTATCCACAGTGAAGAGCATGAAAAATGGTCTAGGACTTCAATTTCACTTTTCCTTGTTCTTAACTGGAGGCTGCACACCTGCAATTCCTTTAGGGGGACTGGATTTTTCTGTCTCCCCTTCCTAACTATTTCGCTTTCAACCTTTACAAGTACAAACCTCTAACAGTTCCAGTCTTCCCCACTATACTCTGACACTAGTCACAGGAACATATAACCACCAGGCTGGAGAAGACCTTTGAGATCATCAAGCCCAACCATACCAGCCAATTACTAAATCATATCTGTAAGCACTTCATCTACCAATCTTTTAAATACTTCTCTTTGACCCACTTATACTTTGGATGCTTTCAGAGCAGCTTAAAAGCTGCCTGGAAAGAAATGTGAAATAATAACATAAGGCTCTAAATCAACAATAAATTAAAGTAGTGCTGCAGACCATGACAAAGAGAACAGAATACATTGCCTCAAACTCAGATTTCTTTAAGACAGGTCAGAGAAATAAGCATTTGTCTCTAGCAAGGAAGCAGGGCATCCATTCTACTGCCTGCCATGTAACAGGACTAATCCACCTATTTACAAATTTCACCATACATATGCTTCATGAAACCCAACTAATAAACAGAGTGTGAAGCAGACAAAAATAACCTAATTCAGTTGTCCAGGGAGATGAATGGCCAACAGAGGCATTTTTCAGGATTTTACTTTCCAAATTAAAGTGCAGTTCCAAGGGCTGGAGAAAAATAAAAATAAGGAAGGGGGGGAAAAAATCAGCTCAGTAGTAGCTGTTCAAAGAGATATCACAAAATCTCTTACGAATAAAAGTTATTTTTTTCTAAAAAGAGGATGTTCTTTTCCTATTGCCTTCCAGTCTCCTCCCAAATATGCTGACAAAGAAAGATGAATGGGAACTACAGTATCAGAAAGTGCCTACAAGGACTTGAGTTTCACAAATGTGATTGAAGAACAAAGGGGTCAAATCATTGCATCATTTACTTGAATCAAACATCAGATTAAAGATTCTCTTTCTGGACCTAGTGCCTAGAAACCCTAATATGAAGTAAAGGTGATGGATAATTGCAGATCAACATCCTCAATCCTTTTCCTGCTCTGACCTGATGTTAACAAAAATGACCAATGAGTAAATGTGAGCTCAACTCAGCAATGTACTTAACCCAATTTCAATCAATGGTACTTAGAGATAAGCAGTCCTTTCAATGAAGAGATTTGCTTTTCTAAAAGCAGAACAAAGAACAAGATCTATAGCTTGAGACGGAGAGCAAATCTCAGTTGAGATTATTTTGCACAATCCAATGCGTACATTTGGTAACAATAAGATATTTTCAGATTTGCATCTTTCTGCGAAACGATTTGGAACATATGTAGAAAAATAAATTGAAAAACATGTTCTTTACGAATTCTATTTTTGCATTTCTTTTTGCCTGATGCATACTCATCAGTGCCACTGACTTCTCACTAGACATTTTAAAGAGTCTAATTTTCCTATGTTTCCACCATTTTTGTTTTCTGCTCTGCTTGCTGAACTTAAAGAACAGCAGATGCACAGGGAGAAAAAAAATTGCTAGTACAGTGTCTGATAAAATAAAACCAACTCAGACTAAAGGCTTCGGTTTTACCCTATAACATGCAATAAGATTAACATTCTCCCTAGAAACATGCACTTTTCCTCTAGGTCACAGGGCCATCAGACTCAAATTTGACTCAAAACCACCCCTGCCAACTCTTGACCACCTCATGATATAGTAGTGGAAAATATCTAGGTCACACAGTCCTGTCTCATCTAATTCGGATGCAGTTCTTCCAGGGATATAAATTCATTAGAGAGACAGATTGTAAACAAACATATACACACACACAAGAAAAAAATATGCAGACAGATTCTGCCTGCTCACTCTGCATATATATGACTACTTGACCCAGAAACCAAAGGTATCACAGTCTAGTCACTGGGTTATAGTCATGCACATATAACTAACTCAAGAAATTTAGCCTCTCTACCACTTTACAGACTGTTGCACGGTATTTTAAAGGAGATTGTGGTTCCCTCGTATAAAAAACCAAAGTTGCCGATGAATTAGTATTTCACCCCACTGAGAGTCTCAGAGGATTCCTGGGGACATCTCTTGAAGTATGGTGGTAAGCAGGTAGTATTGGACACATCAGCACCAGCACTGGATTATTTCTGAGATATTTTTAATAACTCCACAGAGATTAAAAATATTTTAGAGCATGTGCTGGATACACAATACACAAAACACAGATACTGGTTAGTTGTGATTATCTTAAGAGTTAGACTCCATCAATCAGTCTCCTACAAAAATAATTACTTGCTTCCCTCAATCAGCTGAGCACAGCTTTCAATATTAGAAGAGCTTAAGGAAATGTCTGGGCCTCCGGATCTCTCACAAAAAGCTAATACTTCGCAAAGAAATAGGTAACAATGCCATGTTAAAAGACTGAAAAGTACTGCCAATCTTTTTTTTCTCTTAGCCACCTGTCCCTTGTTCAAGACACGAACTTTAAAAAACACTGAGCTGTAAGATGATGTTGTCAACCAAAATAAGAACACAGATCAGGTTTCATTCTTGCAACTTTCAACAAAAATCACTTTGCATACCCAGGCAGTTGCAGCTACAGGGGTATTTTTATATCGCTGGCAAATCCATTAAATTGCCTCTGTGGCAGGGCTCTGAGGGAGAGCCTTGATCCAACCACTGTACCGTGCACAACTCTGCCCTGCTAGAACATCCCAGGTGGATTATTGAATTTACTGGTTTGTAATTTTCTGTCATTGCTACAATCAGAGACACAAAGTAATTAATTGGACATAGGAAGCACTCTTGCTTACCCTGCTGTCTAGCAGAGTTATTGCCAATGCTAGGTTTCTAGAAGTTGATCATCCCTCTATTCCCTGTCCCACAGGAAACATATAATTCAGTAAATAATTCTGGACAAACACAGGAAGCATGCAAGGTAAATGTTCTGCAGTCTGACACATTTTCATTAAAGATAACAAAAAGGAAAGAAGTAAAAATCAAAGCTTATAAATATGTCTATACTAGTTTAAAGGCCAAGAAATAATTTAGCTGAAGAGAAACAGATGCATTTCCTTAGTACATACAGTACTTTCTCATATTTCCCATAGAGAATTCCTGCATTCTGCAAGTTTTGATATTTATTCAATCCAACTTGTATTTTGTTATCCAAAACAAACTCCACTTCTCTGCCATATGCTCAAGGAGCATAGGGAATCCTACATTGCCAGAATTAGGCATTCATCCATTGTTGCAGTAAGTCTGAGAGATCACAGGATGCACTCCCATCTGCTTTTGAATTTTGCTTCAACTAGGAAGGCCAATATATCCCCCAATTCTTTTGCCTCATACGTTCCCTTACGAGCAGTATGCATGTCAAATCCAACCTGAACAGCATTTTCTGTCTCCAAAGACAGTGCAGAACAGCAGGGTTGTAAGGATGGATTGGAAAAGTCCAACTTACCTGATGGGAAGACTGCAGCATTTGTAGTCCTAGTCAGAAACTCCGCTCTTAAGTACGTGGCTCAGACAGATGACGCTAGGGACAGTGGGACCTTGCAAACCCCAGTGACTTTGAGACTGGCTTGTACCCCTAAGACCTCTTTGGTTAAGGGACAGAATTTGTTGAGCCACTTTGGACCAATGAACCAGCCTTGATTAACAGAATAACTACTGTTTTCCTCCATTTCCCCTGCTCTGACAAGAACAATTGGAAATTTATATTAAGTACCATATTCACCTTCTCTGACCACATGTCTGTATGGACAGTGCATAAGATCTCCAAGCATTTAAAAGAATGCCAACCTGCCAGGTACAAAATTAAAAATATGGTTTCTGTTAAAAGAAGCTCACAGTGAGATTCACATCTCAGTTGCTTCTTTTCTTACACATGAACAAACCGTATATGTATATAAAATAAACAAATAAGTGTATATAATTGCTCTGTCTTTACTTTCGTATTACTAGACAGATTCAAGCCTGCTGGATTGAACCCAAAGAAAGGTTCTAGAAACATAAAATAAAGTAATGAACATAGGACAGTCCATAACATTCAAAGGAAATCTTCAAAATCCAATTTTTGTATGCTTTCCTAAATTCAATTAAAAATAAAATAAATGCATATTTTTTGTTTTTTCTTCACAGTAATTAATACACTGGGGACTTAAGGATCTTTGTTATTACTGTGAGAATTCATGTTGGTGGTAGCACTGTTGTTCTTTTTTCCCCCCTTCAAAAAGATATTCACAAATCCAAGGAGAAACTCTTTGAAGTATGTGGTAGAGACTTCTGCCCACTCCTTATGCATAAGTCTTCCAACATGATCTGACCGAGATGCAGTCTTCCCCCTCCAGCCCTAAGCAGTATGAATCTTGCATCAGTCAGATGTAGGGAATATTACAGCCTGGCACCTTAGATCCACTGTAGCAAGAGATGATAGAACTGAAGCTCTCCAGGGGTCCTCAGCAATTCTGAGCACCACTGCAGCCTCCCTGCATCATGGGTAGCTGACAGCAGACTTCAGCACTCATGTAATTTGACTATGACACATCACAGGGCTTTTCTTGACACAAGATACATACACATAAACTAAACTGGCAACAAAAAGGCGGTGAAGTGATAGAAGATTCTTGGGAAAGTTTTCAATTTAACTTTCATTGTAAATTTAGTTCAGAGGCAGACGCTCTTCAGTCCTGGACAGCACTTTATGTAAGCCACTGAACCTGGGTGGTAAAGGAGTCCACATCAATTATTCAGGTATACATAGACACTGGGAAAACAGAGGTAGGAGGTCATTTCTGGAAACAATGCTAAGCATCGGACATACACTTCAAGATCTGAGATCTTGGCTCCAGCAAAGCCAGAAAGAATTCAGGTCCTGATCCAGCAAAACATCTAGGTGTGTTTATCCAGAAACATGTGCAAGTCGATGGCCATGAAACAACCAGAGTGAGCAATTGCCTTTGATCCCTCAATGCCTCTGAAGGCAGAAGAACACATTAAGAAGGATGATTTGGGGCAGTCAGTACAAAATACAACTTCTGATTCGATTTTATGAACTGTCTTGCATTTCTTTTGCCAGAGAGATGAAAGGAATGTCCACAGAACAAGAAAACTGGTCATCGGTGCTCACTTTTAAAAACTTAGAGGGATCCACATAGAAAAATGAAGCACAAACAAATCTAAGAGAGGCAAAGGGTCTTGACTTTCTAACTTAGTTCAGAAGGGTTATTGTGGGAAACCTTGGCTAGTTTGGGGACTCAGTGTGTGTGACCTTAACATCGGCCTTGAATAGACACCCATGTATCCTTGGAGAAGGTAGAAGGCACCAAGAAGAGCCAAGTAAACAAGATTAGGAAGCTGCCAGGCCACAGGTGGTATCACCCAATTATGAAGTTACACCTGAGAAGGAGTCATCCTTATCATTATGAACTGTTGGTCTCTGGCTAAACCAATCGTACATGAACATGCAGCTCAAGAAGGGGTACAAAAAGTCTTGTAAAATCAATAAAGATGTCTTTCTGCCCACAACTTCTACATGTCATGGATTACCCCAACCACAACAGGTTATGTGTGTGAGAGTATTTTAGTGTAATGTCTACCCATTGTTATCTATTTTGTTCCAATCAAATGTGACTGGTCTTGAGTCTTTCACACAGTCTGCTCCTTTGACAGGCTCATGAGTCTAGTTGGAAGCCTGTAGCCAGTGGTGTTCCCTGGGGGTCAGTATTGGGCCCAGTCTTGTTCAACATATCAATGACCTAGACGAGGGGACAGAGTGCATCCTCAGCAAGTTTGCTGATGACACAAAACTGAGAGAAGTTGCTGATACACCAGAAGGCTGTGCTGTCTTTCAGAGACAGAAGACCGAGAGGGGATCTTACAATTGCTTATAAATATCCAAAGGGTGAGTGCCAAGAGGATGGGGCCAGATTATTCCCAACAGTGCTCAGAGATAGGACAAGGGGCAACGGGCGCAACCTGGAGCATAGGAAGTTAAACCTCAACATGAGGAAAAACTTCTTTACTGTGAGGGTCAGAGAGGACTGGAACAGGCTGCCCAGAGAGACTGTGGAATCTCCATTTCTGGAGATATTCAAACCCTCCTGGATACACTCACGTGTGACTAACTCTAGGCAAATCTGTTTCAGTGCAGGGGTGAATTAGATGATCTCCAGAGGCCTCTTCCAACCCCTACCATTCTGTGATTCTGTGAGTGTCAAGGTCCTCCACAGGTGGAGGTCTGAGGACATACTTAAACAACCTGTAGAACACAGTGATGTTAAGCTAACACAGGTGTCCAATTATGCACACTGGGATGGTAAGAAAGCTTTGGCCTGTCTCATTGGTCTTTATTTTCCATTTCTAGCAAAACCTGGGGACCCCTTCCCCATGTCCTAGGAACCAGTGATAGACAGACAAGGAAGAAGTCCAAAGCAGCATCAGGGTTGCTTTTCAAGATACAAACCCAAACCCAAACAAAATGTAGCAGTTTAGTCTACATTATTTCTATTACAACATATTTTTCGTGTCATGCAAAAATCCCCTCCTGTGAAGACAAAACTATTCTGCTGGAAGAACACCTGTTCTTTCTACCATGCCTCCTGTTATCTCAAAAGGTGAGCACTACTTCTGCGTAAGCAATATTCTAAAAAGCACTGCTAGATCAATCACATCTAGATTGCTCCATATCTGAATGCAGATCTTCCCATATCCAGGCTAGAATCTTATTTTAAATTCTCTCACATTAGTTGTAAGGACACTTTAGAAAACAGGTGTGGGATTAAATGTGTTAAGAAGAGGGAGGAATGGACTGTCTTAAGCTCCCGGTAGGGTTCTTGCAGAGCTTGTATGACACAACAATAGGTCTCCCAAAGGGACATTTGAAATCTGGAATCCCTGTGTCTTGATTGGCCATTATGATTTACAATCCCAAACTATTTTTCGCTTGACCTTGGGCTATTTGGCAATGAAGTATGAAGGAGGAAGACAGAAGTCCAGTTCTCATAAGCCAGGTGGTGCTTCAGGGCTGAGGGTAGCAGAAAGTAGTTTTGACAAGTTAGCCATGCAAATATTCTGCATCAGTCATTGAGCAAGTATCTCTGTGCAGCTCTCCCATGTCACTGTCAAAGAGACTGATGCACTGTGACAAGTTTCATACCCAGAGTTAAACTAAACTCATTTCAATTGTGCTTTAAAATAAACAAAATTAACACCAAACTCCTAACACTTTAGCAACATAAGTGCTAACAGTTAAAAGAAGCAAAACATTTACAAGCAAATCCAGATAGCCACCAAAGTACGAATCCCAAATCTGCCTGTTCACTCACAATAAGCCCCATGGAGTCCTCATCGGTCCAATATACAGCTTTAATCTGACTTTTTGCATGTGTCAACACTATGTGCAGGTAAAATGCTACAGAACTTCAATGTGGGCTATGACTAAATAGGATCAGGGACATTAAATATACATGCAATACCTAATATAACACCTCCCTGCTTTCTCCCTGTGAATGTTTAGGTGTCGGTATACTACAAAAAAAAAAAATTTAGCAGTCAACTAGAAACAGAAATAAGAACACTACATCAGCTGTATCAGTTTTCTTGCTACAAATAGTCATACACAGTTTAAATACAATCCTGATTAATTACCATTTGCCAGAGGACCTCACCTCTCAGTGCTTTTCCATCCAATGTTGAAATCACATAGCTGTTAGTTTGAGAATGAAACAGGTCTTTTGGGTGTTATTTCCTCACTGAACAGAACATCATTATGAACCAAAAAAAAAAAAAAAAACAACCAAAAACCAAAATCAAAACCAAATACAAACTATGGTGTCAGTGGTTCATAATCCTGTACAGTAAGCAGAGGTGACGTCACAGCCTCTCCAGTTTCCACCACAGGTCTTTGAATGAGTGAAGTTATAAGATTCATACATTGAATTTTCTGTGCTTCTTCAAGCCCTGGCTGTTTAGCCATGGAAATAGCTGTTACACTTCTCTCAGCCTTACACACTTTATGTACTTAGTTTCAAGAAGCAGAGGCACATGCTACATTTGAAAGGCCGGCATGGAGACTCAGCTGGATGCATTGAATTTTATGTGCTTCAGAGATGAGATTTGAAAGCTACCATCCCCATTTCACTCTGTGATAGAGGACACATAAGCAGCTATAGCCAGAGATCAGGCAGGCTCCCTCCCTGAGTCTATTAGTAACAGGTACTTAAACCCATTTTGTTCAAAATGGAAAACAACCTGATCCTATGGCTTCCTCCTTGAAATGGTAACACAACCCTTACAAGAATGATGTCAAGACTCTCAGCTGTGAGATAGAAATATAAAGAAGCCAGAGCCAGGGAAGAAGGTTTCCAAAGGAAACACTATTTCTCACTAGTGCATTTACTTTTTATTTACTTACTAGTTTTTACCAGTGGGAAACTGAAACACTTGAAAAGAACTAACTGTATTTGAATTGGTGGGGCCTTTCCATTCTGAGATTATAAACATTCAAAGCGTAGTGAGAAGTGGTTTAAAAAGACAGCCTTTATAAAACATGAAACAAGAAAACATCTTCATACCACCAGAATTCTACTGTTCTCCTAGCAGGACAGGAGGAAGCCTACAGCTGTGGGCACAGTGACAGCCGGCCTTGACTCACTGCCTGGTATCTGTTTGTGATAGACAGATTGATACTCACTGTCCAATATACTGTTTATACAGAAAAAATGCTACCCACAAAACATCACCAGCAGCAACATCACAAATACATAAAATACTGATGGACAAGAAATTATTTTACACTCTGTGGTATATTCTTCCTAGCCCAACATCTTACCTTTTCAACAGATGTAAAAAGAAGAAAGTTTCAAATGGAACACAGACGTATGATAGGTATTATTCAAAGAAAGAAATAAGAGGGATGAAGATCAACAATTTCCAGTCACATTAACCCCCTTCTGCTTCAAGGATCTTTATTTTAAACTGTTGCGGTATATTAGAAAGCTCCAGCTTGGTTTCCCATTACGTTCTCCCTGTGTCATTGCACCTAATAACACAGAAGGCTTAAGAAATGTTTCCACTTTCATTATTTCCTCCTACTGGATGCCTAGTTGTTTAATAACTTTATCATTTTACAGTTAATTGTATTCAAAATAATCTGTAAATCAAATTCAACTACAACAGTATAAAGTAGGGGCAGAGAAAAATAATTATTTAGTATGGTCTGGAGTAATAACTCAGTTTAGTATGATAGAATTCAGCACAAGAAAATGTAGGTTAAGTACCAGGAACAATTTCCTAACAGCAATATCAATCAGACTGAAAAAACAACCTCCCTGCTGAGAAGGGGACATCTTTTTCACTTGCTTTTGAAACAGGACAGATGATGGCAGTGGAGCATATAATGTAAGGAACAACCTGCAAAAGGAATATGACCTAAGACAACTCCCTCTTCTATTATCTTAGAGTGAGTCATAATCCAAAAGGACAAAACCCTTTCAGGAATATGTTCTATCCCACCTCAACCTACTGGAAATTCAACCACTGGTGAACCAACAGTCATGAAACCCTAATAAGATCCTGTATTTTACTTTGCTCTGTTCCTCCTTTTGAAGACTCGACCTGGGAAACTCCCCAGGCCATGAAGAGATTCAAGGATCTGATTCAAATTTACTGGAATTGCAGATGTTTACTTACATATTCATCTTTAAAATTGTTTCCAATTTCTATGCCAAATAGAGAGAAATTTTCAGGTACGCTCTCCTGAACTGCGGGCCTTCTGTATAAGGAGCTTACAGAATTATGAACTTACTATGCATATATATGTAATACACATATATATTATTAAAAGACATGCATTTATTAGCTATTTATTATTAAATTATATATTGCTTATTTGCTGTAGGTGATGGGTTTTTTTCTGATTTATTGAAGGAGGTGGGGTTTTTTTTCCCCAAACTCTATGCAATTTCTTTAAATGAATAATAACATGTTCAAAATGAAGACTATAATGTACTAGTCTCCCAGAGCAAAATAATATTTTACTGTGCATTCAAAACAATTTATTAAAATTCATCAACAGATCTTAACTGATTCCACAATAACCAACCGAATTTTCACCTTCGTTTTGCAGGTGAGAAGACTCAGGCTCAGAAAGATTAGATGCCTTGTCTAAGCCCACCCTCTAAAAGCTAGCAACAAAGATTCATGCGTACTTAGAAGCACATCTAATTTATTTCTATCTATGCTTTTATTACACTCAGGAGCATGGTATTTCAGTTCTTTACAGTACTCGCAATCAATAAATCCTCGTATTTTTCCTGTCAGAAGGGATTTGTGACTTTCACCATTACAGAAGCCGAGAAATGAAGACACAGAGGTATATGCTGACTCGGCCAAAGCAAGTGCCCAGGGGAGTCGATACCCGAGGCAAGAACAGAATCCAGACCCCTAGAGTCCTAGCTCTCGCTTTTATGTTCCACCTTTCCTATGAAATGTCTTTCTTCCATTTTGTCTTTTTCTCTCTTAAATGGGTCAGCCTAGTAGTCAATAAGATTTTCAGGGACATTGTACATTTCAACAAAAAGGCACCAATATGTACAACAAGAATGAAATAAAATCAATATCTGATAAAATTGTGTGAATATGGTCTTGATCCATGAGGTAACACCACCAGAAAGGGGAGACAGGGACTGCTACAGCCAAAATACGACTCCACAGGACATCAGCAGAATAAACCAATTTATGCTGAGGCTTTCTCTCTCACCCTGGTAAACAAGAGAAAATAATCCAGTGTGTAATAGCCATGCCTTGTAGTTACTGAATTGCTCTGTGACTGAAGCAGCAGGAACAGGTAAGAGGTAATTTAAGACCCTTTTCCAAGTGGTTTATGTAACCCTGTCATTCCACACAGCCACTTTCTATAGTTCAAGCGGAAATTAAACCTGGGCTACCAAGTTTTGCATGACTCAGGCATTATTATATCATAAAGTGTTGCATGTAAACAATCCCCTTAATCTAGCTGACTTGCACTCCTACAGCTTCTCTTTATTTGTCTTCCAGGGTAAGCAGAGAGAAAACTCTGACAGACAGACTCAGGGAAGTCTCTGCTCACTACTGTGGAGTGCCTCAGACACCACTTCTAGCCTCTAGGTAATAAAGTACATAGCAAGAAAATTACTACGTAATATTAAAACTCAACACTTTTTTTTAAGCCTTTTACTCCAGCAAATAGCTCACAGAACACCAAACTGTTTGATGTTTCAATGTTGCGATATATATCCCACAGCATGAGCTGAGTTTAGGGAACTAGCTATAGCTTCACTCAGCAAAGTAATCAACCTTAAGTAACTTCATGCTGTAACAACAGCACAGAAACAGCACTGAGATGTAGCCAGAGGTGCATTTTCCCAACTGCTGATGAAGGGAGAAAGACAGACCCACAGCCAGCTTCTGGAAATGCCTGCAGGGACAGCCATACATCACCTTCTCAGAAGTGTGTGTAGCCAGGTTATGTGACACACAGCTGTTATTGTGGGAATGAACCACCTTCATACCTCTCTCTAAAAATATCACCCCCAGGCCTTCCAATCTGCTCCGTGGCATGGGGAAAGGCAAGAAATTGCTACTTCTTTGCTGTTTTAAACCTCACACTACAACAAGCATTTCCACAAAACTGTGACAATGCTGCGGTGAGTGGCCCCTGAAACTTCCAGGCAAGTTTTCAGCTCTAGCTTGCTCTGTCATTTGGTGTCTCTCAGTTCTCACAGTTAATTGTACAACAGGTCACTCAGCAGTTGGCAACCACAACAGACCATATACCAGGAATCCTATTCCCAAGTTAAATGCAATGCAAGTTGAGCAGCCACAATCTTTCACCCTGTAATCAACACACAAACCACTTCTAAATGAAAATAGATCATCACCAGCAGGCAAAACTCACTGATAAGTTTTACATGAGGAAAGAGGAATGAAGTAACAGGACCTGCAACAGAAATAGACTTGAAAAACACTTATTTATAAATCATTGTTTAAAACACATGGGTTATTCTTGTGCTTGAACAACAACACATTTCAGTAAGGATGTGAATGTGGAGATTTACCAGTCACAAGGTAAGACAGTTAGTACAGTGCACTGAAAATTCTTATCTTGGCATAAAGAAGTACTAACTACACCCTGCTTTCAGGACCTGTACATGGTAAACTTCGTGCAGTGATGGGCGTTTCAGTTTCTGAATATTCCATAACCAAGAAAACCCCAAATGAAATAAAACATCAGCATTCTGTATTGGTTTAAGATCCTCCTTTGAAACAGAAACTTTAACTAGCTATTACCTTTCCTCATTTTTTAAAAAAATCTATGGTCATTTGGCCAAAATTTAATAATTTTCTTTTAATCACTGGCATAAACTCTGAAGAACTACATATTCTTGAAATGCTTTCTTTGATTGGTAGTTAAGCTGCTCTCAAACTGAAAGCCTCTGTTGGTGGTTAGTTACCTGCTCTAATTGCGTACTACAGATGACGGCAAGATATCAAACTCTTTTACTGCTATGGTGCCTGATGGGCTGAAGCTCACTTACAACATTAGGGTTTTATTTGTAATGCAATATTTTCATTACACATTTCCAAACCACAAAACAATTTAACTATAAAACTGTCATGATAAGAAACTCGTATTTTTAAAATTGCTTTTTGCTACAACCATCACATTACACTATCAAAATGGAAAAACTATTAAGGTTAAATTATGCTTTACCATTTACTTGCTGTTAGTTGATTATTTCTCATTTTTCCCCTCAATTTAGAGAACAGAAGTAGGCAGCTACATTCATGTTTATATCATATTAAATTCTAAGCACTATGCTGATTTCCCAGCTTTGCAGAGGAAGACTGAAATCTCCCAAATTCTTCAAATTTTTGTGTAGCTGCCTCCCATTTCCAAATGCACGAAAAAATGCATCCAATGTTACTGCAGATTTATTGAAATTCTTACTATGCAAGGTCAATCTAATCTTGAATTTGATTGTATAATATAAAGTTTGGTGGTTAACAAACAGGAACAGAGCTTTAAAGATCTTGTTCTGAAGTTCTCTTTATTTTCTTTGATACTATGGTCAAGTAGGTATTTCTGCAGTGCTTTGATCTCCCATTTACACAAGGAGGGTCATGTTTCTTTTCTTACCTCCCTGGCCTGCTCACAATAAGTTCATGACAAATAACATGAGACAATGGCCACCTTTCATTTTACATTAAATGGTCCTAACTGGGAGTCTCCAGGATGTGTGTATTTTAAATGTCTCAATAGCTATAAACACCTTTCTTACATAAGCCTAACAGTGCTCCAGAAATTCTTACGTGAATAATTCCACATTTAATTGTATTCTAAAACTTAAATTCCCTAATATCTATTAAAAAAACCTTTCACAAAATTCTAACTTAGAAGTTATTTAAGCACTACTTGCCTTTCTCTCACACATTACCAGACTAACTGTGCTGTCTTGGTCCCACTGCCAAGGCCAAAATAATACTGCAAAGCTCAGAATTTGAAGTAACACAAAATATTTTTTAAATTTCTTATTTCTTTCATGTCCTGCACCTTCCCAGCTTGAAATCTGATGTCTAAAATTAAAATTGAGGGAGAATAAAGCTTACTTGTGACATCTGCCAGATCAGCAATTTGTTTAAATCACTGTCATTGCAGAACAAAATACCAATTCTACACTATATAAGCATTTACATGCTAAAAATGGGATTTTTGCTTTCACTGAAGAGAAAACACTTTTCCAACCAGAAGACACGAATTCACCTTTTTGCTGAGAAGAATAGTAGAATTCCAGGACATCAAAGCATTTGTTCTGGATTGGCTGAAGCCACAGAACCTATAGATTCAGAATTAAGATGCCAACTCAAGCATCACCACAATGAAAATCTATAATAATTAGATTCATTGAATCCAGAAAAGATGCAAATGGCAAAATGTGATGCACATAGAGAAACGTTCTGAAAAGCAAACAAGAAAATAAAATCAAACCAAGGATGATTACTGTTTGTAAAGAGTCTGTTCCAGAATGTGAACCATGACCTATGAACCCAAAAGCAGTGAGGGAACCCACTGAGTTAAGATAAATGTGCTCTTTTTTTTTATTTTTTGCTGGCAAGAGATCTATCTGAGACTTGTAAACAAGGGAGTAGGAACAAAAGCTATACATATAAACAGACTCCTTTTCAAACTTTACAGATTTCTTACTCAAGTACTGCCTAGACCATACACTGCTTTTCTTTTGTAACTAATAGAAACCAGAGATGCTCAAAGCACAGTCTCTTCTTTCAAACGCTCCTGTGCTCCTGCCTTTCACTTGCAGATGTCCGCACCTCTCAAGCATCAACATCCCCGCAGACAACAAATAAGTGGTAGCACCTAGCTGTTAAAGATCAGCCAAGCACTTTTCAAGTACCAAGACAAGGCAGATCTGTAAGTATGTAATCTGGCTGTATGAAGTTCTTGATCCAAAATTCTGTTAGGTCAAACTACTTTGCCTCTCTCAATTTGTCCCCTGCCTCCTTCTACCTATTCAATGACAAACTTATTTGTAAAAGGAAAAATTCTGCCAGGTTTAGTAGGTACTAATGCTATGACTTCATTCAGCAAAGCACTTTGACTCAGTCCATATGCCATTTAACAGGAGTCTTAGAGGTCCTGTTAAATAAAGCTTTCAAAAGTTACTGAAAATAACCTAAAGAGAACTAGACCAGATTTTTCACATATATATCTCAATTTAAGAAAGGCATGCTCCATCCTGAAGACAAAGGTGGCAAGCACATATGGGAATAGGGCTTCCTGTGCACTTTTACTCTTAGCCTCTTCTAGCTCAGCAGTTGAAGCAACTTCCACATGTATGTAAAACCTCGATTTTTGGTACAAAAAGTTGTAGCAGGGGCAGTGCAGAGGAACTCCTTACTCATTCCTGTACATGTGTATAACTGCACAGCACCAGGCAACATTTGTCTCTGAGTAATTTTCAAATGTATTAAAAGAAAGGAAGGGTGTTCATCTTATTTCAGAAATACAATTTTGACATTTTCTAAGTTAGTCAAACCCTTCCATGGGGGGAGGGAGGGTGGAGTCACTCAAAGAAATTCCCAATCCTCTTTTAAGAAAAACAAGTTTCTCACCTATGTAGACACCTACTTCTTGGTAGAAAGTAAATATGGAGATTTCAGTTTGAAAGGTATTGTTCTGGGAAAGGTGTAAATGATGGAGAACATCAGGCTGCCAATGAAAATGCCATCTCAACATTAAATATAGAATTGGCTGAAGCAAGACTATGATGAAATGATAAAGTGGCTGCTGGCTGAGGAGAGAGAGAAGATTGAGTCAGGTAGAAATGACACATGAAAAGTCATTTCTTTGCTATTCAAAGATTTGAAAAAAGGCCCAAAGTGTTATTTCTCCACATGAAATAATTTTTGCCCCCACATAATAAATTTCTAAAGGGAAATGTCACTACAATAAGTACTTAATGCAGCCTCCAGTTATATTTAAAAAGAATGGGATTAAGTGCTTCTATGGCATGTTTGTGAGAGAAAGAACTATGGCAATTTACTATTTACTTACAGGCTGGATGTAGCACATTAACAATGCTCATCATTTTGGATCCCAGAAGTGTTAGCATGCCAATAATAGTACGGTAAAACCCAGCAGGATACAGACTTTGTCATTAGCACTATTAGACATGCTACATGCACTAATAAAGAATTGTTGCTTTCTGCACTGTAAAGTCGCCTTGGCTCACCATACAGCTGTGTGACACACTTCCAAGCTCTTGTCTATTTTTTACTTGCTTATATTTAAAAATCTCTGTTCCCAGTGTTTTGGGTATATAATTTTGACCACATTATTTAACTGGAATTTTTTTTTCTTTGTAGATCTTTTACATTAAGACTAATAGTTGAGGCTGGAAGTAGCAATGAGAACTTAATGGAAATAAGAAACATTTTAATAGAGAAGTGGTAACTGCTACCAATACAGGTCTCCATAGTCAAAGATGACACTTCCAGAAAGAATTACAAAGACTTTCCTCACTTAGAAAAGGACCCAAAATACACTTCTTGAAAATGTGTTTATAGTTTTCTAAGTGAAAGAAGAGAATGTGCAGCGTCAGAACCCTCCTACAATTCAATATTAGCAAACACCCCACTTTGATTTGCCCTTCTGAAGCTGTGACTTCTGACTTGCATTGCACTGGAACCCTCAAAACTCCCATTGCTACAGGCCTTTTGCTGTGGATTATTGAAAAAAAAATCCCCAATGAAACAGTACTACACTTGCACACCATGGGAAGCACAGAAAAGTCAAATGGACTACAGCGGGTCAACCTGCTCTTAGGTGAGGGGAGGAGAAGAGCAAATAATTGCACAAGAGGCTAGAGACTATGCTGCTTAGGCAGAGCAAAGACTCCAGTCTCCAGCAGCAGCTACCAGCACAACCCTATTCAACTTTAAAATGTTTTTTCCTCTTGAACACAAAACCGCTTCATACTAAACAGCACAAGGGCTTAACAAAAAGCTTCGATTTATTTCATAGTTACATAAGACTACTTTAAGAATGTTTGTTACACTGCCACAAGTTTGGAGGGCTCCGAGAGCTTAGGCAAGTGGAAGTTACTGATGGCATATACTTGCTGCTCTTTTTATATGGATGCTCATTGACACAGATGTGCTCAGTTGTCTTGCAAAGACACGTGGCAGCTGTGTCCCAAAGCTAGTTTTTCATTTCAGTTCTTGGTGAGAAGACTCATAGTGTCTTTCCTGCTTTTCTCTGGAGCTGAAAAGCATGTTTTTCTTCTTTTGTATATTCTTTTACTAATTTTTTTCAAAGTCTTTCCACAGTGGGTTTCCATCGCTAAAATAGGATATTTTAAAAATTCCGATAAAACCAAAAATTTATTAATGACAACTTAGTCTATTTTTAGGACACTGAAGGCACAAGTTTCCCTCAAAATGATTTAGAGTATCTTCAAATACTAATAAATTTGATAGCCTAGTATTATGAAATAACAATGAACAGCAAAGAAATAAGAACATGGATAATGTTCAAAACTATGTAAGGAAAGATGGTAAACAAGACTCCAGAGTAGTTCTCCAATAGCTCTGGTATGGACAAACCACCAAGTAAGCAAATGGTTATCAAGTTTCTCACCTATGTAGACCACTACTTCTTGGTAGAAAGTAACTATGGAGGTTGTTTTTGGAAAATAAGTAGCTGGCATTGTCTCAAAAAGCAGGGGAACAACTTCAGTTGCTATAAGATTTCAGGGTATGATACTGTAATGGCTCTGGGGTGCTGTAAAAACCACTGTTCTGGTTTGAGATAAAGTAGAATTAATTTTCTAACTTTTCAGCTAAGTCTTGTTTAAGTAACATGGTTTTCTGAAAGGTAACTTCATGTTTTCAGACACTGTCTGTCTCTAGAAGTGATAAGGCTTATAATTTATGACTATCACCAAAGTGACGGGACATTGGAATGCAGAAAGACCATTGCTTATATTTTTTTCTATGGAAGAGAAGGTCATCCTCACCCTCAAGCTGCTGGAATGCCATAAGTGAAAGGTGTGAAAAAGTGTTGCACCTGCAATGACAGGCAGACAGGACAGGTGAACCCAAAATGATCTGCTTTTTGTCCCTGATCTTGGACCTGTGTGTCCCTGAATCCAGTCCCAGAGTCCAGCTCCCATCTGTTACCGAGTCCAGCCCAGGATCTTTCCCTGTGCCTGTTCTACAGTATCTGTGGTGACGTATAACGATCGGGGGTTCAATTTAACGTACTTACATATATATATATATGTTATTATTGTCTTATTAACAGTATTTTCATTATTACTACTATTGTTTCATTAAAGTTGTTTTAGTTTTCAACCCACAAGTGTGTCTCATTTCTTTATTTCCCCTTCCCTGTGTTGGGGGGAAACTGCATTTAGTTGCTGATCAAGGGAAACAATGACAACAGCAAACTTGAAAACAGTTCTCTCCTTGCTCTGCAAGGCCTATACTACAAAAAGTCTAGATGAACTTCTGTGATAACCAGGATGCAGGCTTAATTCTCTCCACATGCTGACATTCTCCCAAGACAGGCATTTTCTGGATTTCTGCAGAAAATCGTCAGTAGGGACATTTTTGTATATTAGCCACCTACTGTTCAGCTACTTTGAGCTTAAAACAGGCTGAATGTGAATTTCTGTAAGGTGAAGGACAAAGTATATGTTAATTACAGTGGTAGAATCCATAATTAATAGCAGTATAAAGATACGAAGAGGCACAGACATAAAGAAAACTCAACCAAAAGGAGTAAGAGAATTTCTGGTCCTGTCAGCTCCATACCCAGACAGAAGACAGTGGTCAGCAACAGGCAGGGGGCCCAGTGCTGGCTGAGGGATGAATTGCCAGTTACTCCCACACTTCAAACCAAAGAGAAACCTACCTATAAAATTAGCTGGTTATAAACTCATTTGATGTTTGATGCCAAAATCATTAATATGTCCTAAAATCCAAGTAACTGGGCCCTCAAGAAACACAGAGGAGCTGGGATTCACTACTACATATAACTGTTTTATTTAAGTTGCTTGACATACACATATCTTTTCAGTAGGCAACAAGTGTGGAGAGAGTGAGGGTTGTTATTTTTTGCTTGATAGGAATGGCTGGACTTGATGATCCCAGAGGTCTTTTCCAACCCGGCGATTCTATGATTACAAAAAACACTTTTTCTTGCGTTTTCCTCTGTAAAGGAAAGGGAACTGAAATCTACAGAGAAAGAAAATTCCTAGCCCATCACTCCTTTTGGCCTGTTACTGTAAAATCCAGCTTCCAAAATTAAGGAGTGAAAGGTCAAAAATAGAACCTTATTTTTTAACTTCATAAATTCACAATAATTGACTGACATAAAAGATTCAAACTGAAGCTAACATTAACAGCTTCTAGGATATGCCAGCAAGAGGGAGGACGAAAAATCCAGCTGAACTTGTTTTAAGATATGATGCTTTGAGGACTACTACAACTACTACTAATCATCCCTCTGCACACAGATAGTCAGTAATAGGAAAGGAGGACCATTCAGTGTTGAGAGGTTAAAAAAAGTTGAAAACTGAAATGTTTTAAGCAACACGGGACATCAAGAAGCAGGACAGATTGGTTCAGTCTTTCGTCCTGTGCAGCTTCCCTTCATCCCTGATTTAATCATTTAGGCAACTAGAAAAACACGTTATTCTCTAAGATGCTCTCCTGAAATCACAAATAAAATACCTATAAATGAATGAGAAGGACAGGACTTATCCTTTGGTTGTAATGAACTGGACTGTCAGAGGTAAACTAAATGTTACTGTTACTCTACTACCTCAGTGCATTTACACCACAGATGAATTAAACCTACTAGATGAAGAAATAAGAGCGTGGGATGATACTAATGCTACTATCACTAGATGATGCTTCAATAATAAGGCATCCAAATAACCCGCTTGGAATATCCATACCTATTTTATGCAGTCAGTTTTATCTCCTCAACCCAAATAACTCATCAATGGTAGGATCGTGGGGTTTTGTTGGTTGGTTGGGTTTAAGTTTTGTTTTCAGTTGTGTTACACAAATGCTAGTCAAACAATTCCTAGTAACTGAAAAATAAAGCCTTGAATGGCAAATCTGATATGTTTTTCAGCAGAATATAACCATCATATCCTTCAAACAGATGAAAAATGCAATTGGAAGATTAATGGTGGAGACAAATACTTTATCCTGCTGCTTGCCAAATCTTAAGGAATGTAATTAATCACACAGCAACCACATGAGTGAACTTACCATCTTAAATAAGGATATAAGGGTATCACAAAGAACTTAAGTCTGAACATTACAAACTCATATCTCTATACCTAACTACAAAGCGCATTTCTATTAAGGGACCTTTACTGCAGAATGACCAAGTCAAACTTATGAAGTAAAAATAATCATTGTCTACAATCAGCAAGTTGTTCCCATAGGGACAGAAATTATTTTCACTTTCAAAGGCTTTCTTTTCCAGACTCACCAGCATTGCTTTTAAACCTGTAATTCTCTATTGCATTAAACCCAAGGAAGTCTGTTCCTGGAAAGGTACAGACCATTACTTCTTTGTTTTCCATTAAAAGAAAATAAAACCAAACTGTGCTCATTCAAGTGTGCGGAATAGGACAGTGTGAAATCAAGGCAGAAAACACAACACCTCCCACTCTTTATAGCTGGTGAGGTTCCAGATACAGCTCTTTTATATTTATTGTCTTTCAAATGAACTCTTGTTCTAAAGTTAGCCTTTTTCTTCCTTTCTTTTTTTTTTTT
>WAAB01022454.1:0-26455 GCA_013389865.1 Piaya cayana
CGTTGTTGACTTTGGAGTAGGTCAAGCCTACTGGCTGAAAAACACATGGTTAACTTGCAGGAAATCACGTTATATAGATGGGAGTGAGCTGAGGTAGAAAACTGATTCAAATTTAGTTCAAACCAGACCAACAGTTTTATGTAGAAATGGGGCTCCAGAAGCTTCTCGGATGCTGGGAGGACACATTTTCCTCTGAGTCACTGTTTTTCTTCTGCATTGCTACCCGTTCCTTCTCTACAGTCAGTCAACTTTGTTTCTTCACCCCAAAAGTATCCAGTAGTGTTAGGCTTTGGTTATTTACATTTAGGTCATCGTAACTTTGGTGTTTCTTTTGAAGGTTTGGTCTAAACATTGCTGTCCTTCTCTGTCATTACGTTAATAGTTCTGTTTGTTGGAACTGGTAAATGTTTCCTTTTCCTCCGAGTCTTCATTCTCAATGGAAGGGGGAAGCCCAAGCAGANGTCTCACACTGAAAACGTGATGATTTGGCTGGGAAGGCGCTGACAACGATGGTTGGTGCAACTGAGGATTTTGTTTTTCAATCCTTCGCTTACACAAGCCGGTACCAACAGGCTTTTAATTTACATTGCTAGCATAGAGATACAGCCACAAGAACTGCTCTGTAATATGCTTTTAAACAGCATTTTTTGTCCACTTGTAATGAAAGGCGTCTCTTTTGTATTGCTGCCCCTTCATCATTCCTTGGACACCTGCTGCCTCAGTCAGTTACTTCTTAAATCTGAGTTAACCTTCTAATGCGATCCTGCTCTCCTTTCTTCCTTGCTCACACCTATTATTCCGTAGCCCGAGCTGTCCGACATGAATCCAGTCACCTGTGAGCACACGGGGCGGGATTTTAACATCTGTCGCCGGTGCCTGCTGTTCCTCGGAGCTGCGGATTTTCACCACGTCTTTATGAGCGCAAGAGCAATGTACCTAACCTGAACTATTCATTATGTGCTCATGGGTTTGCTTTATGGTTCTCTCCCTGGCTTAGGACTGCGCATTGTTCTCTAATTCATTTTGCAGTCAAGAAAGGAGCAATTAGCCACAAAGTCTCGAGCTCTGGCAGATGATTAATCAAAAAAAAAAAATTAACTTTGGCTGATAATGCTAGTCTATGAATTATGGGCTGGCTGTAACCCAGGGGATGCTCCTATTGTCCCCTGCACAGACGGCCCATCCTTCCTTGACTCAAATGCACTGCAAACAGGAAGATTTTTCATTTAATAGAATTTTAACCATGATATTATTAAGGCTTTTAACTCCTTAGTACTCTGAATCTCTTTTAGCCAGCTGCCGTGTGGTCCTCAGGAAAAAAAATACCCAGAATTCCTTTGTATTTGAATAAATTTGGCAGTGGGAGCGGGAGGCAGTAAATAAAGTTTAAAGGAGTCAGGTAAATAGCTGGATTGTGAAATCCTATTGTTAGAATTACAAAGATTTTAATTAAAAGTACCAGCCACAGAAAAATTTTCTGTAGGCTGCTGCAAGTGATTGCGAATCAGTTCCCAATTATGCTTTGGTATCGACAGAGACCAAAGCTTCTGTGAAGTGAGCATTTATGTTAATTTTACTATTAATGCTCTTGTATTGCACCGTTTCCATCGGCCGCAGCCCTGCGCTTTGCTATGGTCTCTAGCCGACAGGCTGAGTAATGCTCCGGGGATGGGGTTTTTCTGGCTGTAGAGTATTAGTGATCCCAAAAGAACTTGACATTAACAACGACCTGCTGCAAGTGGAGTTATTTCTGGGGGAAAGAATCCTGGCTTTGCTTCTGCGCGCAGTCTTGTTTGCTTACTAATAAGTATTATAAACCACTCCTCTGAACTTGGCTCTGTCGGCTCGGATCTCTCGGAGTCTTTCGGAATGACAATGCAAATCTGTAGTTCTGCTAGCTGGGAAGAAGTATGATTTCCACGATGAGCCTGGATGGGTTTTTCTTTTTCTTGAATAACACTGTAATGACACCCATGCTATGTAAAACCTGTTTTCTCTCTGAGGAACATTAATGTTTGTGCTTCTAATAATTATTTACCTGTACTCACACACACACGCGCTTCAGCAGAAGGATTGCTAGAGAATTGCTGTGCCCTCAGTGAAAAAGCAGAGAATTAGACAGAGGCAGGAGCCTGGGTCTGACTTATGTGCTTTTCAGCTCTTTACTGGGTGGTTGCTGATTGCAGGATAGTAATTTTCAAATCAAATCTTTAAAAAATATATATAAATAAAAATTTCCAGTATAGGCAAGTGGAAAAATAATCAAGACATGCAGTGAGTCTCTGGGGCATTAATAATTAAATCCATTGCCAAGACTTTTCGCAGTGTTATGAAATTTTCACTAACATTTAATGCCCTTCCTGATCGGCACGTGGTGTTCAGCTCATTTCAAGCCTGATTTGGTGGCCTTCCAATGCAAGGAGCCATAGCTGAGAGGAGTACTCAGAGTGAAAACGTTCATCTAGGTCCCCCTCGGTGTTTAAACTGCCTCTCTGACTCATCCTTCACATTAACAATTGAAAGGATTAATTTAAAGGACTCGATACTCACCATCAAAAAAAAAAAAGGTAGACAAATTAAGTAAAAATGAAAAGAAATATTGTAGTAACGTGGTCAGTCTTGGTATCAGCTTAGCTGCTGCTGCCTGTAGCTGGGCTAGGGTGACTGATGATGGAGTTTTCCAAACACGACCTTTAATTGCACATTTCTCAGCGTACAGAAACAATCCCATTTGAAAACACAAACAAACAAACCCAAACCACAATAAAAGCAAAACGAAACAAAAAAACCCCAAAAGCACTCACAAAAAGCTCTGTTCCATAAAGCCCAGGACCTCAGAGGGGGACAGAGCTACCGGTAAGGATCAGTCTGTCTTTTGGGAACATGCTGGTCACACAGGTTCATCTGACAAATGCCAGATTTTGAGTAGAATCTGTCCCATCTGTGTGATCGCATCTGGAGCTGCCCTCGTTACCATCAGGGCCGTTTACTTCAAAATTTTTAATATCTCACAATCTCAACAAGGCAGCAGAGTGCTCTTATCTATAGAAGGAAAACCAAGACATACGGCAACTGAAGTGATACAAATCCTTTTCAAACTTGCAGCTGTGGCATTGTACGAATGTCTCCTAGCCCCCTCCCAGCAAAAATGGCCCAATTAGCCCTGGTCAGCAATTCTGACTGCTTGATTTTTCTCTCTTTGTCTAGTAGATACAGGAGCGGTTACTTAAAGTGCCTGGGAAGTTGTCCTACAAACAGAAACTGAGGGTTCCGTGACTGCTGGGTGCTCTCGATCTGAGGGTGGATATCGAGCCGTGGCCTTGGGACTGGTGTGCATCTACTGCTCTAGCGCTTGCTGTCGCACAGGCCAGCTGGTGTGTGACCTTTCCCTCCTGTTTGGTTAAGATGACAAGGCCAAGTGAGCTCTGTCAGCTGCCATTGGAAGCGGTTTTCCTCTTTCTTGATACTCATGATTTAGTGCTGTTCAGTGATCCAACTAAAACCCAGGCTCAGCCCGCGCTGTCTGTTCCGAACAGAAACTCCCAAACCTCCTGGTTATGTGATTGTTCAGTGTGCTTTGTGTCCCTGCTCTAGGAGATGATTTTTCCGATTGTTATGGACACCAGCTGGGTACTACTTGTTTCACGAGAATGCACCTTATCTTTCTTTTTTGTTGCTGGCAACATCTGTAAATAGGGAAACTTCTGGCATTTTCAGCTGATTGCAATTTCTGTAACCCCTGCTGATGCTTCAGTGTAACTTCTCTGCTTTCTGTTGGCAAATTTGCTAATAGAAAATTTGCACAGCTCACGCTTTCTAAGTTCATTTCTCTCTCCCTTGTTGTAGAACTTGAACAGATACTTTTTAAACCTGATCCCTTCGGTCCTCTTCTTATGAAATTCAATCTTGTCCTTAGTAATAGCTGCTCCACGAGCCAAAAAAAATCATTTGGAAAGCCTCTTTTCCTTTTCTTCCTCATTTGAAAGCCTTCTGCATTATTCTTTATATGAAAGAACATAGTGGTATTTATAATTTTTATTAAGAAAAATGTGTTCCCTGTAGAAGGCCAGGCCCTGCCAGTGCCAAAAGCAGCACTTGCTGGTGTTTCAGAAGGAGTTTCAGGGAAGGTAAGACCATGGTTTGTAATGAAGGAAAAGCCAAGTAGCTGAAACATTCACTGCTGCAAACAAGGCCTTTGTCAAGTTGTTTAAGACTCTATGAATCAGGATTGCTTTTCGCTTTGTGAAAGTTGCCCCCTGTACTCTTATACACAAGTGATACGTGTCCTTTTTCTCAGACTGCTCCATCTTTGCTTACCCTTGTCCCACCGCTTTCCTCAGCGCTCAGCAGTGGGTCGTTATAGAATCATAGAACAACCAGGTTTGAAGAGACCCACCAGATCATCGAGTCCAACCGTTCCCATCAATCACTAACCCATGTCCCTCAGCACCTCGTCCACCCGTCCCTTAAATCCCTCCAGGGAAGGTGACTCAACCCCCTCCCTGGGCAGCCTCTGCCAGTGCCCAGTGACCCTTTCTGTTATGACTGAGCCCCGCAACGAGTGCTGTTCTCTAATTACTAATGAGAAATACTAAAGTGAATTACAACAGTTGCAGTATCCTTGGCCAAGATTGTGTTATCGTCTTAGAAAATTTATATTACGATAAAGAACAACTAGCAAAGGTAACAACAGCAGCAACGTCACAAGAGCTGAGGCTTAGTACCTTTCACCAACCAGATGAATAACCCTGCAGTGGTTTTGCCATTGATAACTGAACTGACATTCTGAACAAAGAATACACAGAGTGGCCATAATGGTATTTATCCATCCAGAAGGGAGAGCTGGCAGTATATAGAGCCTCTGAAATCAGTGAGCGCCCATCAAAATCTGCTTTGACAATGCAAAATTTGTATCATACAAATTAATTATATCTCTTTCTTTAAATTCAGGCTTTCTTTATGCAACATGGAGTGGCAAAATAGTGTTTTTTTTCATTTCATTTGGGTTTTTTAAACCTTCAGCAGTCACCTTTAAGAATCTGACCCTTATTCTTTCTGCTAGGGAGATAATTACTCACTCTCAATTGCTATCCCTAGAACCAGTTAATGAATGCTACATAATAAACAGAAGTAGGGCAGCTGGATGAGAACAATGCACAGGTGGATAAGAAGACTTCATTTGGTGAGGAGATAATGAGCATGAGAACTTGTGATTTGTCTAAATACCACTCTTGCCTCGTCTTCAGATAGCTCCTGCATTGTCACTGTTCTTCCCCAATCAGTTATTTTCCTTTTTAAGGGGCAAGAGGAAGATGGTTACAAAGGATAGAGAGGTTTCTTCAGTGGAAAGAGATTCAAGCAGAAGGGGATCTTGTCTCTCTCCCACACCAACGTGTTTACTTTCTTACGCTCTTGTGCACCTTCCCAGAGGAGGCTGATTCTGCAGGCAGAGAAGACGCTGCTTTGCTGTGCCAGGTTTTATTATCTCTCCACAAGATTTCTTTCTTTCTTCCTTCCTTAACAATATTGTACCAAATCTAACCTTTGGAGGCAAAGACAGGATTGATTCTCAATACATCAGTTCGTGTGATGTTAGCGATGAGAGAGAAGGCAGCTGTCCCAGCTCTGTGCACTGTGGGTCTTGCCATCTGTATTAAACAGCTGCAGTTTCTAACCAGGCTTTACTGTCTTATCTCAGTAACGTGAATCTGTCACAATGAAGCTTAATGGCCAGTGTACACACACAAAAAGCACGTAACAGTGCTATCCAACTGAAGAATATTAATGTGTAATTCAAATAAGTATTTCTTTGCCTGACAGCCTCTCCGTAACTGCAGTTTCAGAGACGTAGTGCATCTGTAGGCTTTGAGCCAGCGCTGGGTCATTATGAGATTGGTGTTGTGTAAAGTCGAGGCAAATGACTCAGTGACAGGAACTATCAAAGATGGATGGAGAGCCAGGCAATGCGTTCTTGCTGCTCTGTGTTTTGGTAACGTGGCTGACACACGGAAAGGAAATGGGGTCTGAAGGTTTATGGCTTGTTAATGAAAGTATTAATCACTTAGAAATTGCAAGATTGAAATTGGTAATATGGCTTCTGATATTCCGGACATGACTTGTCTTTATATCATGTCCTGTTTGAACTGGAACCAGATTTATTTAAGGTAGAATGTCTGAAGTGAAACTCCCCCAACTTCTGTTATGAGCTGGGCACCTGTCTTCCTTAGACTGTCTTGAAAATTATACACCTTAATCCTTCAAAGGCACTTTTAATACTCAAAATGGCAGAAGCCATAGCCAGAACAGCTTCCAGCAAGAGCTGTGGTAGGAACATCACTCACACCATTTGCTAATACAGGCACGTACGGGCCAGCAGTCGTTCCAGTATCTCTGCCAGAAAGCAAATGAGAACATATTTGGCCATAAACGTTCCTCTGACTTCAGCAAGGGCACATCTAGATTCTAGTTGTCTCGCATCCACTAGCTGCAAAATGGAGTTATCAAAGCAACAGTGCCAGGATAAAGTGTGATTTCTTCAGGGTTTGTGGTGTGAGATTGAGACATGATAATTGAAGAAACCTGCCATGGGCTGTGTTACAATGGGCGGGTGTATATTTGTATATTTTTCCTGAGTAAATGGGCTGGTTGCAAATGCCAAGAGCTCGCCATATGTGTGATAGGCCAGTGAGGAATCACAGCTCTGTGCACTCCATCCAGAGCATGTTTGAAGGGCAAAAACTTAAGGCAGAGAGCTGTCTTTTCTATAATGATCCAGGCAACCTGGAGAAATGCTGCTGCACACAAACCCTCAAAACACAGTGAACCTGTCAAAGGGTGCACCTCCACCCTGCTCGTGGCCCGTGTGCATCCGAGACTAGAAGCATTTTTATCTCGCATCCTTTTGCCCTAAGTGAATGGTGGAATTAAAGTGGGAGTTAATTTTATCTCGCTAAGGGTCTTGGAAAAGCGTGGCTCTTTCCTAACGCTCTCCCGACTTGTGATCTATCAGGCCTTGACCAGTGGAGACAGGGAACCAAACCAAGAGGTATAGTTCAAGAACTCCCTGAATGGAGAAAATTTACTCTCCGGCTTTTGAGCTCTACGCTGTTTCTGTCTCAGGCCCTCTGACGATGTATTTTAAGATGACCTTTAGTACCTGTGTTTCAACTCTGGCAGATCTCCACCAGGAGTCAGCATTGCCAGATTAAATCTTGAAGGACGTATAACTGCTCTGTAAAATCAAAATGCAGCGGTGATCGGCTATTAAAGGCCTACAGGTATTCCTGGTGGCCTGTGGAGTGTGTTATCTAGGCCCGTGCTACCTGGGAGACAAGAGGCACTTGGAAATTAACAGGTGATTGGGGTTCTTTCCCAGCTGAAATGCAGGTCTCTCAAATGGCTAAAGCTAGATTTGTAATATAATCGATGATTGTTTACACAAGCGTCCTTGCCAAAGCAGGGGGTGATTTGGCAGCCTTCAGGAATGTAAAGGTTAAGCATATTGTTTTAGTCTTTTNGAAATCAAAATGCAGCGGTGATTGGCTATTAAAGGCCTACAAGTATTCCTGGTCACCTATGGAGTGTGTATCCAGGCTACCTGGGAGACAAGAGGCACTTGGAAATTAACAGGTGATTGGGGTTCTTTCCCAGCTGAAATGCAGGTCTCTCAAATGGCTAAAGCTAGATTTGTAATATAATCGATGATTGTTTACACAAGCGTCCTTGCCAAAGCAGGGGGTGATTTGGCAGCCTTCAGGAATGTAAAGGTTAAGCATATTGTTTTAGTCTTTTCCCAGATGAGGTGTTCTTTCTGTAGCAAAGCATCGCTGGTTTTGTTCTTGTGTCCACAACTTTGTTTATGTGCGTTTAATTGAATTTTGTCTGTACTCTAAGGGAGAGGCGGCAGTTCCATGTAGTTCTTCCTTCTTGGAGTACGAATTTTTGTGCTCTGAGGTTGCTAAGGAATCCTGAATTTTCCTGAGCAGCAATTCTCAAAGCTTTCAATGTGGTTAAGTACTGAAAATAAGGAGAATCTGTTCTGCTATTATGTGCGCAGTAATTCACAGCTATTCGCCGTGATGGGAGGATCCTATGCCCTTGTCTTCGTGTGATTAGTACTGTACTAAACTTAGCTTACAAATAAGAATATCCAAATCATTCACTTACAAACCACATATAGAAACCATATTTATTTTAGCATAAGGCAGAAGCTTGCTGAGTATCTAAACTTCACATCATCTTCTGAACTGTGCACTGGCCCTGCCAGTAGGCTCGAACCAAGTTCACCCCAAGGGGACAATTTTGTAATTGCAAATGAGACCGGTGATACAAATCTATCGATTTCTTTTTCTGGTTATGTCTTTTATTGGTTATTGATTTTTCACTCTCTTTAAAGTTATTGTCAATTTTTCTCAGTGATCCTTTTTCTGATCCAGGCCCAGCCAAAGTCATCAGTTTAGCAGTGCAGAGGAATGACAGCTGTATTCTAGTTCTGAATAGTAGTTTATCTCCCTTGTGTGCTTTCTGCTGGTCTTAGCTGGAAAAGTGATGATAATGAAGCAGTTGCCCATCCCTGGGCTTCTAATTGTACCCCTGCAGAATCAGTTTTCAATCTGATGGTTCAGAGGCAAAGTACCTTGTGTTGTAGAGTTCCATTATAATGGAGGCGAATCAGGAGTCAATGTGAGCCTCATAAGCTGAAATGAACAATAACTCCTGCTATTTCTTCTCCTAGCAAAACGCTTCTTCCTGATATACCCACCCAACACATGGGCTCAGTGTTAACAAATAAAGCTTTTTTTTTAGGTACTACTCATTCCATCTTATATGTCAAAGTTAGCAATAGATTCCCTCTTACTTTGTTTTTCTTCTCCCTCATTCCTGCAGGATTCTGTCTTAACTCAAGGATTTCTTATGACCCATGGAGGTTCAGACTGGACATTAGGAAAAAATTCTCCACGGAAAGGGTCATTGAGCAGTGTCAGAGGCTGCCCAGGGAGGGGGTTGAGTCACCTTCCCTGGAGGGGTTTAAGGTGCAGGTGGACGAGGTGCTGAGGGACATGGGTTAGTGTTTGATGGGAATGGTTGGACTCGATGATCCGGTGGGTCTCTTCCAGCCTGGTGATTCTATGGTCTGTGGTTCTATGTGGACCTTTAGGAAATTAATTTCAAATAACTGCTGTTCCAAATATTTCATGACTCTTAAGGATCTATTGTTGGACGTATTGTTGATAGTTGAAAAGCCAAGACCCAACAGCCACAGGAATTTATGCCCGTTACGGAAAATCTAGCACGATTTCTTCGGTGTGGCAATACCAAAAAGTCTGCTGGCATTCCCAGCGATAGTACTTACAACCATATAAAGGGAATGCCTTTTAGGAATTGGATTAAAACACAGACATAATAGTTTCCATCAATTAGACGTTGAGAAATCCCCGACATACAGTGATGCAAATGAAACGAGATACCTTGGGAAACCTTTTCCAAATGGAAATCTAATATGTGGGATCCTGACTCAGTCACCACTCCCTCCGTTTTTTACCCTCCCCAAAATATATTTGGCTACACTGGTAATGTAAATATAGTAACATTATACCCAGTAAATATGCACAGATTGGATCACGCCAGCTGCACTAAATGTAGCCCTAGACAAACTACCACCTTGCCTATAGGTGTTTTAAAAACCTGCCAATAATGCAGATTTACCGATTTTCCTGTCTTACTGCGGATGTGCAGCGGTACTATTTGCGGAGTCATTTCAGCAAACTGTGTATTATTTATAAATGAGAAATGACAGAGTTTCTGGTGAGCCTTCTGTCACACTTGTTTGGCGTATGGGAATTATAAATAGGACTGGGTAATCATCAATGTGCTATGCTTTTGGCACTGTGGTCATTCCTTACCCAAACAGAAACCACAAGAGAGAAATATATGAAAGCCCCTGCTAGGTTTTTTTGTGTGTGTGCGCAGAAATATTTTGTTTTTCCTTCACTCCCTCCTTAAGCTGCAAGCTAAATGGAGTATTTTTAACATAATCCTTTACATGCTTCCACAGCAGAGCTCATTGCAAAACAGTTTGCCCCTAAGTCTTTTGGGCACTTCTTCATTAGCAATAAAGCTAGCGCGTAATTATCAGCACTTCTTGCCAAGTGCATTTGAGAACCCTCCTCCGGGATAGCCAGGTGAGGAACTGAACACCCAAAGTTTTAGGCCTGTGGTGCAGCTTGTTTTAGGTGGAATCTGAAATAACCACCTCTGCACTATGAAGTCTTCTGCAAGTCATACACCAGATGAAGTGGTTTCTGAACTAGATGGACATGCTGCAGGCTGGGTTTGCAGTAGAACCAGATAGAAAACGGCTGTCCAAAAGGTACCAGAGTCTTCCTCCTGGCCTAGGGAAGGTGGGAAAGAATTACTGCCCTTACTGATGGAGCCCTTATTGAAGGAGCCCTTATTCTCTTCGCAGATACAGATTGCAAGTTCAATTGATTCCATTTGAAATTCAATTTGGGTTCTTTTTCTAACTTTTTAAGCACGATCTGTGANGAAGGAGCCCTTATTCTCTTTGAGGACTCAAAGTGCAACATTTGTGTTTTCCTAGTTTCCAAGTTCAATTGATTCAATTTGAAATTCATTTGGGTTCTTTTTGTAACTTTTTAAGCACGATCTGTGATACGGTTACATTGAGTTCTGTCTTTGACTTTTGCTGTTTTCAATGATCGCTGGTTTCTTTATTTGAATTTAGTTGGCAGCTCTGTGCTTGGTAAAATAGAATCCAGCTGTCTTCACTTAACAGCATTATAATGCAGGACAAACACTTTAGTCTGTGTCATCCATGTAAACAGTCTGTGGTTCTAAAGCTGAATAAATTCCTCGAGAAAATGCCTTCCCTTTCTTCTTTTTTCTCTGCTTATAATGTGGACAAAGGATGGCTCTGGGTTTCTTTCTGTAAATCATTGCAATAAGCTTGCAGGGTGATAGGTGACTTAATACTTCCATGAAGCATACATCAAGGTTGCCAAATATACAGCTTTTGAGATCTGCGCATGTTATTATTGCGGGAGATGTTTCTACTGGTGTGTTAGATAACAGCTGCGATTTGAAGAAGGAACATGTAGTTCTGTTCGTCTCCACTCCCTGCGCATCCTTTGGGTGTGGACAGAAAATATTGAAATGTGTAGCTCAACACATTTTCAATTCACCTTTTTCAATTCATTTTATTTTGCTTTCTGTCTAGTTTTGGTGAACAAACCCGATAGATTGATTTCCTTCTTTTTCTTCATAAAAGGCTTGTTTTCATGCTGTACTTGTGGGTAGTGCAGTTTTGTAACCTCACGACTACTGAGCTTTTTGCATGAAGCTGTTTTCGCAGATACAGAGAATGGAGTGAACGCCTGCCAGTTGTGCACATGGAAACACACTTCAGACATGCACACGGTTTTGTTAGCTGAGGAGCTGAGTGTTTAGCAAGTGAGAACCCATGTGTCCAGGTACAGGCTCTACACAGCAGGATCTGAAAGGCTGGATGGTGCATGGGAGTTGGATCTGCAAGTTTTGGGGTTCTCGGAGGTGAAGACTTTCTTGCCTTGTGACCATTTCCTGAGCTCGCACCAGGTCTGTACCACTCCACAGCAGCTTTCACGTTCTGCGTCCAGTGGCTGATCCAGACGTTCCTAGTAGGACCCGATATTTTTAGTCTCTTTAGTGTTGTTTCCAATACTTCTCTGTAGGGAGGTCAGCTAGGCAAATGATCAGTAGAGGCTACAATTGCCTATGGTGAGTGAAAAACCACTCTATACAGCCAAGTCTCTTTTGAAATCCTCTTTAATGAAATATTCTTAGGCCAGGGAAATGCATATAGAGGAGGAGTGTAACAGCTTGCTCTTTACCACTAAAAACTGCAGTCTTCAAGATAGGATACCAGACATTGCTTTTGTTGAACAAGGTTTTTTATCTTCCTATCCAATCACCCCCTACCACCAGGCTTTAAAATTCTTGTTTCCCTGGTCAGAAGGCTGGTTCAGACACCGTACCTGTGGTTTCCCTTGAATTTTGGATCTTTTCACATAACTCGGTTTCCATAGTAAATGCTTTTCAACAAAGCTATGGTTCAATAAAAGCGCTCTGTAGTCCTTCGTTTTATAAAGGAGTGCTCTCATTAACTCACTGTTGAATAACTCTTACAACCTCGGGTCTATTTGAATTCTACTCCAAATGTTCCATCGCAGGCCATCTGACACCTCACAAAAACACATTGTAAGCTCCATTGCCGAGTTTCTGATCTCAAGTCTTAGTCCTCCAACTATTTTATCATGCTTATATTTGAACAAAATATGCTAACTGAGATGGCAAAGGGGGCCCATATTTAGCCACACGGTCTGGAAACCAGGAGAAAGGATCAGGAAACATCTCCTGTCAAAAAACTTATATTTTTCAAACTTTCTGGAATATTGTGATGTGAAGCTTCTGTTTTCTCTGTGTTGCCTCTTTTAATTTTGAAAAGCTTCCTGTCTTGTCAAGACCCCACCACGTTTGTTATCAGACCTCAAGAGGGGAAGATGTGCGCACCACAGCGATTGAGAGACCTTCGTGCCTCTCTGTCCAACCTAAACATGAACCATTAGACACTCAGCGTGCAACTGGTTTCACAGATGGAGGAAAACTAGCCTAACCCCGTTATGCCAGTTTAGAAATGGTAACTTAGTGGGTGACCTGAAGAGATAAAGTCTTGTCAGTGACAATCCTCTCCCTCATTTGTGCCTGTGCTTTTTGAGTAGTGATCTCGAACATCACTCCCCTGCAAGCCCCATAGCTCTCGGAGGAATGCAGCTGACAAGCAGACAGCACAGTGCTGCATCTCGCAGTCTGTATGCAAAACGTTGCCAACTGCTAACGGGAGGAAGGATAAGGCACCACTCCTACTAGTCCCCTTCAGCAAAACTCAGAATTGCCATGAAAGACTAACTATATCCTTACTGATATTGATTGATCTTAGTGATAAGGGGAAAAATATTAACCTGGAAGTAAACTAATAATCTCCTTCAAAGAGCAGTATAATGCTTTCAAATGTGACCTAGTTACGTTTGACTTGATTTTTTTTGTAATAGTAGTTTGAACACCAAGATATTGTAGTGCTGCTATATCCCAATTCTTGTAAACCTGCTGTGGATGATCCAGTGGTATTGTGTTGCTTTCCCCCATCCTTTCCTATTTACTTCTTTACTTTAATTGGTTTGCGGAAACAATTAGATGTATCTGTAGAGATATTTTTTTTATCACCTTCCTTAGCAGAGTGAGAAGCGTGCAGGCGTTCAGCTGCTCGTGCTACCAGTTTCTTTTAAGTCTGGCTTTCTGTCTCTGCTGGATTCAGGTTCACATCAGTAATCTGTCACATCTCCAGCAACACACACATGAAACGTGGCAGAAGGCTATCTCACCATTCTGGATGATCGTATCCTACTGAGTGTCGCGGTACATGAAGTAATTACAGGCTGAGGCATCACCACGGTGTTGGTAGGACCAACTAGCTGGTCCTTCCACAGGCTGCCTTTCTCATTCCGTGAGAAAATGAAAGTGAGAGGAGCTAGTTTGCAGGGTATGAAATAACTTGGATCAGTGATAACAAGTATTTAAACCTTTCAAGAAGGAGAAGTATCGATAGAATATAAACTGCCTGAAAGTTTTCACTTAAGACCTCTACAAACTGGGGTTTGCCCCTGCTATATGGTCAGCAGGGCTCACAAAGTATTTGTAATTAACTCTAAAGTTGATCAAATCTGAGGATTTGGTATAGCAGTACAAAACATATTCTGATTTTCTCCTGACAAAGATGGCATCTTTTTCACTCAGGAGAATGTCAGACCTGCCTACCGTGCCGGCTGAAACCCCTCCTGCCGCCTCTCATACAGGGAGACCACTGATCCCGCATGGATTTGGGGCCACATTTGAGATTGGTCTTTTTTCATAGCCGTAGTAAATTTTTCCTTTCAATTTCATAACACAAAAATTCAGTGTATTTCTTTCTTCTTAATGACATTAAACTTTTCACAGGCTTAATTTAAACATAACGATTGCTTGAAAACTTTTGTTTTCTTATTTGTTCGACAAACCCAATGAAGCGTTTTATTGCAGTGTCTTGGCTCGTTTTCAGTTAGGGATCACTAGACAACTGAAGAGGAAGGGCTAGAGTCTGTGAAGGTGAAAATAATGCATTTCCCCATATGAAACTGTGCATTGTTCTTTGCAGAGTACTGGCCTTAAACACACAAGAAGTCTAACATAGAATAAGTCTAACTTAGAATTCTGTATAGCAAAGCTAGTGTCTATGTCATAGAAGCATAGAATGGTTTGGGTTGGAAGGGAACTTAACGATCATCTAGTTCCAACCTCCCTGTTGGAGCTGTTCTCCTCAGAGAGCTTTAGGAGTTTCTGGAGTCTAGCTCATATGTGTGACTTGTCTCCATTTCCCAGTGGGGACTTCAAGACCTTAACTGTGTAAGCATGCAAAGATACTGAGGACCCAGAATTACCTTGGTTTTCTGCGTATTTCCACAGTTACTGTCATTTTCTAGGCTAGACCTAAGTGCAGAGTGTGGTGACCCTTGCTGTTGGGTCTGTAGGATAGAGCAGAATCCTAGCAGACCGTCTAACAGGCATTTCTGACTTTGAGGACAAGTGCATAAACTTGCAAGTTTCCATCCCATCAGCCCCTAATGGGTATTGGTGCAGGGGGTTAGTCCTCCCGAGGTGCAGAACCCTACACTACCATCCATTTCGGTTGTTCATGCTAGAGGGCAGATAAACGACTGTCTTAAAATAACAAAAATACTATTTTGGTGAAGTGGTTTCCATTCAGGAAAAAAACCCCAACTTTGTCCTTCAGCTAAAATTGAACAGAATGATTGAAAGCAGCAGGTACCTTTTTAAAATTATTGAACGCTTCAAAAAAACCCAAACCCCAACAACACGTATTGAAATTCAAGTTCATTCTAGCTTGTAAAGTACATGCTTGCAATACATTTTGCTTTAGAGTCAAGAAGTTCGTGTTTTCTTAACTGAGGCCTGTGTTAGAACCTGACTAGAGCTGCGCACTGAAGAACGGCTGCCGCGTGCTAGAGGTAACCTCCCCAGCTACAGCAGCCTTAAAGTAAAGATTAACGGTGTCTTAAATTAGCCTTGATTCTATTAGAAATGTCCCTCATATTTCATGCTCTGGAAAGGGATATGGGAAAAGAATGTCATAATGTTTCCCTGTTCCTTGACAAGCCTTTCAGTAGCCCTGTCAAAAAGCCTATAAAATTGAATTGAAATAATCAGAAATGATGTGCCTATGTGAAAAATGCTCGGTGGATTCTTTTCTGTAAGACAGGGGTATGCTAATCAGTTTTAAATTATGAGTTTAAAATTATTCTTATCGAGCAAATGGTAGTAGCTCAGATTAAATTACTAAGATAGAAAATGAGAAGGTTTCTAAATCCTTTACCTGTTTTGCTTTCTAAATAGGATAAAAAATGCTATCTCAAGCCAAATTAATACAAATGCAAGTTATAAAGCCAGGTTTTATACGAAGCAATAGATCATTCCCTCTAGGTGGTCTGCCCTATACGCTCTGCTTTGTAATCAAATTCATCAGCTTAGAACACTGCTCTCTCCCCTTTGAAAGTGAAAAATGGTGCTGTGCAGGTGTTCTCCGCTCAACTTGGTGATTATTAGTAAAACAATACTCTCAAATAATTATCTTCCTTTATGAGTGAATCATCCTCTTATTTTACTTCTACTGAAGTCTAATATCCTTCAACAGTGTCACTTTATCATGTCTGATATCAGAATTATGCAAAGGTATTATCTGCATGGATTTCATGCCCAGGAACCGCACCGTCACTTATTTATCTCTCTGAAGTAGTTATGCGGCGTTTTGTTTGTTTGAAGTACAATAATCGAGGCCGTATTGACTTTTGAAAATAGATCATTAAAGTTTATCCTTAACGTCGAAGCCTTTTAAAGCCATAATCAGCTACCGTTTCTTTTTCACTAGCAGCGCATCAGAAGTAAATGAATTTTCTTTGATAGTTTTAAGAAGGCGATGGTGCTGCGGGGAGGACATCTGGAGGGAAGGCTGCTGGAGTGGCTCTTAAGCTTCATTAGAACAGCAGCATCTGATCCGTGAAAAACAGTTTGCCAGCTACCATCAGAATATTAAGAAGTGGGAGAAATTAGCACTGATTTACTATTACGTGATCGGAGGGTATGTTAGACTTGCCAGAATTTCTTTTGTGGAGCTTGATATTCATCTGAGGAGGAGCTGGATGAAATGTGATATGCGCAGTATCTAAGACCCGTCTGATAAGTACTGTGCTGGAAAAGAGGGAGTCGGACAGGCTTAGAAGCCCACGGAACTTTACTTTTCTCAGAAAGCATGTGTGGTTCTAAGCTTATATTTTGCACTGAGACGTAAAAAACATGCCACGTCTTAATTTTTTCCCTCGTAATAGCACAAATACTCTCCAGTGCAGAGCTGTATAAATAATGTATATGCTCACAGGAGCAGGAAATATGCTGCTGATCAGACAATGTCAACTTAGATGAATCCTGTCCTGAAAGCTGTACTTTAAATGTGAGCAGTAAAACCACTATTGACATGTGGCACTGCTGACTGAAATGTCAATAGTTATAAAAAGAATATTTCATAACGCAGAATCATTGCCTGGTCTGCTTGACTGGACAGATGCTTCTATTTTCCATGAAAGAAAAATACCGTCCATACTAGTTCTCTGAATGCCCAGCACAGCTCACATTCTTAATCTTAATCACATTCTTGGAAACAGGGAAAATGTGCTCATTGGTCTTGTGTAGCGTTAGAGGGAGTTTTGACACTGGGCACGACCTGAAATGATTTAACTGCTGGCGTACTTCCAGTTCCACTCAGGTTAATTTTTCTCAATCTGGAAGTGGGTGCAGGGCAGATTTAATACGTGAAGCAATCCTCATCCTTCCCCTTCAGCTCTGTACGTGAGACAGCTTCATTAGTTCTCTGGCGCCTCTGACTTAGCTGTGGCTTCCAGAGTGTCCAAGCAGAAGGGACATGCTTGTGTGGCTGGCTGTAGTCTGCAGGCTGTTCCATTTCTCTGGCTGTTCTTAAGCATTGTCGAAACATTCTGTTTGTCAACAGATTAGAGTGTGTGCCCTAAGCAGAGAGGAAATAAAAGGGGTTGAGGTGCTATTTAATGCCCTAGGCACGTGGAGTGGCGGAGGATCCGCATCACCTTGGCTGTTGAACCGTTCCTCAGGGAAAGGACAGAAAACCACTGGGCTCCTTTCTAATGCTGCGTCTGGCCAAACACATTTGTGAGGATGACTCTCAGAGAGAAACCTCTCTCGCTTCATCTCACACACTGTTCGCTGCAACCCATTCTCCCACCTTGGCCATCTCTGATGATTCAAAAGCGGGCAGGAAGATAAACCCAAGGACTGAAGAAACAGGCCACAACCATTTGATCCATGTGCCTCAGGAAGAAAACGGTTTCTTAGCTTGGGCATGTAAGTAGCTGGAGCAGTCAGGTCAGTCATAAATGTCTTCCCCTACAGCAGGGAGGCTTGGAGCGTTCATACTAGTTCTCATTTTCCTTTCCTGTAGGAATGCATGCAGACAGGAGATCCCTGTGAGCACTGCAGTTCTTCTGCAGATGACCACATGCACTAAATTGGGGAACCGAACCTAATACTTTGTGAAATTCAGTTGTTGCCCATAAAACAAACTAAAAAGGAGACGGGCCAGGGGCTTTGTAGACAAGTAAGAAGTTTTTAAGTATTACCACGGTCTTTCTTAGAAAGAGGCTAAAGCCCTTGCACAGTCCCATCTGCTCTCAGCAGCTCCAAAAGGCACCAGCACCTGTGCAGTCAACAGCCGGTATCTCTGCAGCCAGACATTGGTTTTCACTTGTCACCAGCAGGGTGTTCAGGGTGAGCAGCTTCACCAGGGATGTCTCTGCTGCTGAAGCTGATAAGGAGGGCTCTGAAGATTCCAAAATATGTTTGAATGTTTCATTACAACCAACGCATTTCTCTTCGAGTAGATTTGCACGGAAAGGCGGCTCTTTGGAGAACATGGCAAAAATTGGTTATATGGTGATGATCCTTAAGCAAGGGTCTAACAGTTGCTTCGTTGAGGATAACCAGTATCCTGCTGTTCTTTATACTACTGACAGTTCCCTCAGCAGTGGGTTTGACACCATCCATTGCCTCTTCCCTACCGAGAGGGATATACTGAACAATCCAAGGCTGCAGTTTTTGGCAAGCAACAATAGCCAAAAGTAGCCAGGTAAGATTATGCCTGAAGAAGAAAGCTCTGGCAGCTTTCAAAGAGTTCCTGCTTTTTGGCAACATTAACATTAGGACATTGTAGAAAGATTTGGTGATGTGATCTAAGACAGCTTCAAACCTGCGTGGAAGATAAACTCTCTGAGATTGAACAGGATCTTGGCAGCGGCAGTGTGATCAGCAGTCCAGCACTAGTGACTTCATAACTTCATTTTAAGGTTCTTGGGGAGAAGAGGGATGCTACTAAGTCCAGTTTGATCTATTTCTTGATAATTTTCTAATCTTTTCATGGGCCCACTTGCAGTCAGCGGCAGATGATTAATTGGCCAGAGTCTCATCTTTCTAATCACTTCCATTTCAGCATTTTGTCAACTCATACTTTGTCTCGCCAGGTGCAGAACTGTAGGAGCCACTTGGCAAAGCACAGCAACCGGTTCGACAGTTGTGGATAGCAACGTACTTAATTGGAAGTTGGGGAGTAGTTTCTAAAACGGCTTGATTAAGACATATAGCTGCAGGCCGGCGCTGTGCAAAGGCACCACCTCCTCAGCAAGGGTTTAGGAAGGCATTTTGTCTGAAGCAAAGCGGTATGATTGCAGGGTCAGCACTGTCGCAGTTTTAAATAGATGAAAAAGAGGCAACTTAATGAGGACAACCTCGGTTAGATTCATCTTCAACAGTGTGCTACTTGAAGGGCGAGAAATAAATGAAGATTAAAATACCACGAAATCTGGGGAGGGGGTGAAATATCTTATGGAACAATAATTGTCTTTTTGTAGGTGTTGTGTATAGCTCTTAGAAACCCCTTAAAAAGTGACTCACAGTAGGGTGGACAGGATTGCGATGTGTATTTTAAAGGTTAGAGCTGCAGTTTTCCTACGCTTTGTTTAGGATGTATTTGGTAAGCAGAGCTGTTGTCGCTGCTGCACCTGCGTGGTTTCACCTGTGATTATGGTTGTGTAAGAAGCTAAAAAGGCACCAGCCCAGCTTTCCAACTCTTAGAACTTGCGGGTTTTAAACTCTTGTTGCATCTAGAGCTGCATCCCTAATGTGAGCTGGGAGCTGAACGCTTCACCTGACATTAGGACATGTGATTGGCTTGCAGCTGGAGAAAACCTTCCTTTTCAGTATTGCCTGGTTTTTCCCATTTACCAGGTAGCTGCCAGCACCTTCTCTGGGCAGGGTTTAACTCCTCAGAGGAGCTATTAAAACGCCAATAAGAAATGAATTTTCTGTAAGTGTTTGAAGTACTGAAAAATACTAGAACTTGTCTAAATGATACTGCTGTCAATTTCAATCAATACAAGATTTCCTAAATATTGTAAAGACTGTCTTTCATTAAAGACATATGAAAATTTCATAAAGACAATTAAAAATATGCACGATTATGTAAATCCATACTGACAGTCTAAGCCCCCCTTTTTTATAAGCAGAAACATATGTGTACAACTTAGCTCTGGGTCATTTTAACGAAGTGAAGAAGCTGTCTCTGCTAAAACTGGAAACACGGAAGCCCTGGGTGATTTATTGAAATGTTTTCATATTGTGGTTTTTTCCCAGTAAGTGAAGTTTTGATCTCCTTGGGAGGACGCAGCATGCAGTCACCTCCCTGCAAGAGGACTTGCATGGAGTTGAGTCTGTGACAGTGACAGAGCAGTGGGAAATGTTGTACCTCATAGTGGTTTGACAACTTCAGCTTCATAACAACCCTGTGTGGTTCTGCCTCCTTCAGACTAGGGGTTATTGCATGACACATTTTCTTCTTTTAAGAGCATTTTTTTCTTCTGTGCTGTATAGGGAAGGAAGGTGGTGCTTACACCCTGTATTTGTTATTCAAATCTTAAATTTTAGTGATAAGGAGGCCTCAAAATTCTTCCCAAATCAAGCTTAACCATGCAGCTTCTCTTAGGCAAGAATGCAAAATATGACCCAACAGTCTCCAGAAGTGTTCCCCACTCGTGTTCCAAGTTAGGACAACATAAACATCCGTAATTAGTAGCATTTAAAGTATTTCTGGTTGGAGATGTTTTTTAACAAGTAGTTAGGAGTAGTTACTAGTTCATTTTGGAGGGTGAACTTGCTACCTTTCTCAGCAGGTTTGAAAAGGGGTGGAGGAGAAGAGCTTTTCAGTATTTTCTGTGCCATGCTTAGAATACACAATTAAATTCGGATTCCCCTAATACTAGCGTTAATAGCCATCAGTGGTGTTTTCCCTTTCTCTGTTAGCAATGTAGGACTTTTTTTTTGTCTGCCCAGCAGAGGCTGAAAAAATTGCTAGAAACAGTTGTTTCCTTCCGACTGTTACGGAGGCTTGTGGTTAGGCTAACGAGATGAACACCTTTTATATCAACACAACACAGAATAATACCTGATAAGGTTACACAATGCATTAACGTCTGTAAACTAGCAATCTAACATTTATGGTTCCTGGATGTTTGAGTGCAGTTACAATTTAAGTCTGTGCCGTCGCAGACCCCTAGCGCTCACGGCTTCCCTCCGCTGTGGTGGGTCTCGGGTCTGGCACATCAAAGGGAGGGTGTGAGTGCAACTGCCTTGACTCGTTTTTATCTGTTGTGGAAGGGCTGGGAGAGCGCGGCTCGCATCCTGCTGGCCCCCTCGCAGTGTCAACTGTTTCATGAGGGGTTGACCACAAGAAGCAGCACATCAGGCTTCCCACAGAGCTGCTGCTCTGCACCAGCCACCGTGGGGTCATGGCCACGGGGACCAACTCTCCATGGGACACCTCTGTGTGAGGAACCTAGAGCACCGGGTTGGTGTTTTTTCTCTCTTTTATTTGTTTTTTTTTGAGGAGTGTGTGATATTTTTTAAATTGAGGGACTGACCAGCACGGCATCCCACCACCGCAGCATCTTCCTCGGCCCCACACGACTGGGAATGTGGGGAACCCCAGGGACCAACTGCTGTCTCTGCTGAAAGGGAGGTGGTACAAAAGGATGGACCCACGCTGTGGTCAGGGGCCGCTTTGCAGGCTGCTAATTAGTCTGAGCCACTAATAGATAGATTTGACACCTTAGGAGGTCTTTGGATGCAGAAATGGAGCAAGGATCTGCCTGTGATTTGAGATGTAATTTCTCATTCCTATGCAGTGTTTCACAGGTATCTATCAAATGTTTAAATAACAAACTCATGCACGAGCTTCTGGAAGACTGGAAGCATTCATGTAACCCTGAGTTATTGCGTGTCAAGTAAACTGCAGTACTGAGCTAAGTATTATTGGACTGGCACATTGTGTTGTCATTGATACGGTGTCTGAACTCGAGTGAGACTTTTCAGCATTGCAATAATTTGGTAAATTGAGACGAAACGGATTTTAAATTGAATTTTCTTAATGAGGTCAAACCAAGACAGAAAACTGAAGTGCAAATGGATGTGTTTATACATCCAGAAGTCAGTTAGCAGATGGCTTTAGATGGGATATTGATAACAAATAATAGACTGTTTCATGTGTTCTCTTCTCACTTAGAATGTCTGATGACCAGTCTTCTGTGATTTTATGAAGTGACTGTTGTAAGGCATCTATAGGAATGCAAAATTTGTGTTGCCTGCTTATTATTGAAGCCGTTTAGCCCATCAGACGTCGTTCCAGATTACCAGTTGTGTTTCAGTTGGACTGGAAACTAATACAGATCAGTAATAATGTAATGCTCTGTACCTTAAGGTTAAATGTCTGACAAGACAACCAGTGCTAATGGACTGTGACATTTTTCAAGCCATGGGTCTGCCATTACTTGCTGTGTCAGAGCGAAATGTTTACAACGGTCTAAATCCACATTACAATGCATTAAGACATCGTTCTTTTTTCTTGTGCGTGCTGCGAGTTTTCTGGCTGCATCTAAATCCCACAGCAGCCGCTGGTCCTCGTGTAAAAGCCGCACTTCCCAGGTTCTGAAGGGCTCTGGGCAGGACTATCAGTGGCATTTTATTTGGTCCAGGATGTCCTGTAAACATTCTGTTCCATGTGTCGCAACCTTAAAACATGGGCTGTGGATAAAATTCCATGAACATGAACCCACCTGGGACCAGACGTGCCCCTGTTAACTTTTCTGAGCAGTATCTCATTACACACGTAGTGCCGTTGGCACAGTGTGTGTCAGGACAACAAACCCAGATCCAAAACTTTGTGCCAAAGAGATCTGCTAAATTGACCCTACTGTGCCAGACCAGCTCTTGGAAATTTTTTAAATAGAGAAGATTTAAAACAGTATTTTGCATTAATGGACTTGAACGACTAGACTGATAAATGGTAAGTACACCTGGATAGCTTCTAATCATGTTTAAATAATTTCATACTGTATTGAGAACTCATTAAAGAAATAGGTAAGAATTAGTCACTAGGGGCCATTTAATAACAGATTCTTTCAGTGTCCTCATCTCATAAAGGCTCTTTCTAAATATAGAGCTTTGCTTCAAATAGTAAGAAGCTTCCTCTGGTTTCTGTTTATCTACTTTCCCTTGTTTTATTTTCTTTAAAAGCTTATATTTCTGATTAAATTAGTATGAAATGTTTCATTCTGTCTCCTACTGAATAGATTGCAATGCATCGATGCTTTTCTGAAGTTTCAGACTTTGTGATGCTCTCTTCCAGTGGCTAAAGCAGGAGTTGGAAAAAATATTGAGTTTATTAATGTAATTTGCAGCCATGTTGGGGTTGCAACGGCCTCAAGTTGCACCAGGGGAGGTTCAGATTGGACACTAGGAAATATTTTTTCTCCAAAAAGGTTCTCGGGCACTGGCAGAGGCTGCCCAGGGAGGTGGTTAAGTCCTCATCCCTGGAGGGGTTTAAAAAGATGGGCAGATGAAGTGCTTAGAGATATGATTTAGTAGTGGACAGGTAGAGTTGGTCTTGATGATCTCGAAGGTCTTTTCTAACCTAGTGATTCTATGATTCTGTGGCATTTTGGGGTTTTTTTCATGGCTTGGAGTTTTTTTCTGTGTTGTGTGCATGTGTGCATAGATTGATGATGCAAAACTTCATCTCTCACACTGACAGTATGGTGACAGCTGATGTTATAGCGCATATGAAAATCACTCCCACTGCGGTGTAACGCTTCGTGTTCCCAGGGGATCCTAAGAGAACATGAACCCATCACCAGACAGATTTAAAATGCAAATGCTGTTCTGCTTGATCAAGCCACCGACCATTAAGCAGACAGTCATGTTATAAAATCATAGAATCACTAGGTTGGAAAAGACCTTTGAGATCACAGTGATGCAGGAAGTGGCTGCTATTACAAAAAGTGGAATATTTTTTTAATTAAGCTGAAGTAGAGTTAAGTTTCATCTAAGTAATTGTGTTCTTTGAAAGTTAGACAGAATATCCATCTGATAGCATGTTTTCTTTAAAACAGTGCCTCTTCAGACACTGTTCATTCTTTGTTGGGTCTGATCTGTGCTGAACACGTCTCTCCTCCTGCAATCCCCTCTGTTTGCAGCCTTTCTAATCTAAAGCCAAGGTCAGGCAGAGCTGCAGCCAGCTCCAAGTTAGTAAGAGTTTTGGCTGTTGCAAAGTTTCATAATAACATTAAAATTAGACCTTGGAAAATAATAGAACGTGCATAAGGTTTCTGGGAGAATGTATCCGCGTGTGTATCAGTGGGAATCTCTCCTGATCCAGCTCCTGTCTGGCTGCACCATCCATGGGGATCGCTCCTTGTGTTGCCCAGCCCCGAGGAAGGATGCCTGCTCTCTAAAACCCTGAAATGTCTCTTAGAGTTGATTTGCCAGCATTTTCGGTATTGATCAAACCCAATTGTCCCCTACTAAACCATATCCTTAAGCATTTAATCTCCCCATCTTTTAAACCTCTCCAGGGATGGGAGAGGGAGTTGCCTGGAGGGGTCCCAGGCCGGGTTGGATGGACCTGACGAAGTGGGATGGCCCTGCAAAGGCTTGGACTGATAGGACTAGGGGCAAAGGGTATAAACTGGAGAGGGGAAGGTTTAGACTAAACATAAGGAGGAATCTCGTCATGCTGAGGGAGGGGAGGCCCAGGCTGCCTAGGGAAGCTGTGGCTGCCCCATCCCTGGAGGGGTTCAGGGCCAGGTGGGATGGGGCCTTGAGCAGCCTGGTCTGGTGGGAGGTGTCCCTGCCCATGGCAGGGGGNACACGTAGTGCCGTTGGCACAGTGTGTGTCAGGACAACAAACCCAGATCCAAAACTTTGTGCCAAAGAGATCTGCTAAATTGACCCTACTGTGCCAGACCAGCTCTTGGAAATTTTTTAAATAGAGAAGATTTAAAACAGTATTTTGCATTAATGGACTTGAACGACTAGACTGATAAATGGTAAGTACACCTGGATAGCTTCTAATCATGTTTAAATAATTTCATACTGTATTGAGAACTCATTAAAGAAATAGGTAAGAATTAGTCACTAGGGGCCATTTAATAACAGATTCTTTCAGTGTCCTCATCTCATAAAGGCTCTTTCTAAATATAGAGCTTTGCTTCAAATAGTAAGAAGCTTCCTCTGGTTTCTGTTTATCTACTTTCCCTTGTTTTATTTTCTTTAAAAGCTTATATTTCTGATTAAATTAGTATGAAATGTTTCATTCTGTCTCCTACTGAATAGGTTGCAATGCATCGATGCTTTTCTGAAGTTTCAGACTTTGTGATGCTCTCTTCCAGTGGCTAAAGCAGGAGTTGGAAAAAATATTGAGTTTATTAATGTAATTTGCAGCCATGTTGGGGTTGCAACGGCCTCAAGTTGCACCAGGGGAGGTTCAGATTGGACACTAGGAAATATTTTTTCTCCAAAAAGGTTCTCGGGCACTGGCAGAGGCTGCCCAGGGAGGTGGTTAAGTCCTCATCCCTGGAGGGGTTTAAAAAGATGGGCAGATGAAGTGCTTAGAGATATGATTTAGTAGTGGACAGGTAGAGTTGGTCTTGATGATCTCGAAGGTCTTTTCTAACCTAGTGATTCTATGATTCTGTGGCATTTTGGGGTTTTTTTCATGGCTTGGAGTTTTTTTCTGTGTTGTGTGCATGTGTGCATAGATTGATGATGCAAAACTTCATCTCTCACACTGACAGTATGGTGACAGCTGATGTTATAGCGCATATGAAAATCACTCCCACTGCGGTGTAACGCTTCGTGTTCCCAGGGGATCCTAAGAGAACATGAACCCATCACCAGACAGATTTAAAATGCAAATGCTGTTCTGCTTGATCAAGCCACCGACCATTAAGCAGACAGTCATGTTATAAAATCATAGAATCACTAGGTTGGAAAAGACCTTTGAGATCATAGTGATGCAGGAAGTGGTTGCTGTTACAAAAAGTGCAGTATTTTTTAAATTAAGCTGAAGTAGAGTTAAGTTTCATCTAAGTAATTGTGTTCTTTGAAAGTTAGACAGAATATCCATCTGATAGCATGTTTTCTTTAAAACAGTGCTTCTTCAGACACTGTTCATTCTTTGTTGGGTCTGATCTGTGCTGAACACGTCTCTCCTGCAATCCCCTCTGTCTGCAGCCTTTCTAATCTAAAGCCAAGGTCAGGCAGAGCTGCAGCCAGCTCCAAGTTAGTAAGAGTTTTGGCTGTTGCAAAGTTTCATAATAACATTAAAATTAGACCTTGGAAAATAATAGAACATGCATAAGGTTTCTGGGAGAATGTATCCGCGTGTGTATCAGTGGGAATCTCTCCTGCCCCAGCTCCTGTCTGGCTGCACCATCCATGGGGATCGCTCCTCGTGTTGCCTAGCCCCGAGGAAGGATGCCTGCTCTCTAAAACCCTGAAAATGCTTCTTAAGAGTTGTTTTGCCAGCATTTTCAGTATCAATCAAACCCAACTGTCCCCTACTAAACCATACCCTTAAGCATTTAATCTCCCCATCTTTTAAACTTCTCCAGGGATGGGAGATGGAGTCGCCTGGAGGGGTCCCAGGCTGGGTTGGATGGACCTGACGTAGTGGGATGGCCCTGCAAAGGCTTGGACTGATAGGACTAGGGGCAAAGGGTATAAACTGGAGAGGGGAAGGTTTAGACTAAACATAAGGAGGAATCACCTCATGCTGAGGGAGGGGAGGCCCAGGCTGCCCAGGGAAGCTGTGGCTGCGCCATCCCTGGAGGGGTTCAGGGCCAGGCGGGATGGGGCCTTGGGCAGCCTGGTCTGGTGGGAG
>WAAB01022454.1:26467-62654 GCA_013389865.1 Piaya cayana
TGTCACTTGGGAGAAGAGCCCAGCTCCCTCCTCTCCACAACCTCCTTTCAGGTAGTTACAGAGAGCAATGAGGTCTCCCCTCAGCCTCCTCTTCTCCAGGCTAAACACCCCCAGCTCTCTCAGCCGTTCCTCATCAGGCCTGTTCTCCAGCCCCTTCCCCAGCTTCGCTGCTCTTCTCTGCACTCGCTCCACAGCCTCAACATCCTCCTTGTGCTGAGGGACCCGGAATTCTATCATTCTAAGCAGCCGATCTGTACGGTCCGTTCCGATTCCACCTAGTCTGTGATTCAGTGATGGCGGCTCCACCCCCTCCCCGGGCATTCCCAGCGCTCCAGAACCCTTTTCGGTGAAGAATTTCTTCCTCAGGCCCCGCGCTGAGGCCAGGGGGCGGCTGCGGGGCGGCCGCTTCACCCTTCGGGGTGGGGGGGAGGCGGGGCGGGGGGCGGCGCTGCCGCTGGGTTTGTCCCCGCGCCGGGGCGGGGTCACGGCGGCCGCGGGGCCGGTCCTGATGTCAGAGGGTCACATGGAGCCTCAAATGCGGCGGGGGATGGCGGCTCGGCGAGCTCCTGCGCTGGCGGGCGGCGGCGGCGGCTGCTGAGCCCCCGGCCCGCCCCCCCCCAGCCCGCTCGGCCCCCGGACAACGATGTGCGTTGTGCTCGCCGCGATGAAAGGTAGGAGCGGGGGGGGCTCCGTGTCCTCCGGGGGCTCCTCGGGGGGCTCCGTGTCCTCCGGGGGGCTCCTCAAGGGGTTCAGTGTCTTCTGGGGCTGAGGCTGCAGCTGGGGTCACTGTAAACAGCTCGGGGTCCTGCTGCAAACAGCCCTGCTGGGGAGGAAAGGGTGAAATGCAGTGGGTGTCGCTGTAAATAACGCTGGGTCCCTCTGTAAACAGCACTTGGTGGGGCAGGGAAGGGTGTAAACAGCACTGGTGGGGTAGGAGAAGGTGTAAGGGTGCGGGGATGGGTGTAAACTGCCTTGGGTCCTGCTGCAAACAGCTCTGCTGAGGGAGGGAAGGGTGAAATGCAGTGGGTATCGCTGTAAATTAATGCTGGGTCCCACTGTAGAGAGCACATGGGGGGGGAGGGGAGGGTGAAATGCAGCGGGGATGGGTGTAAACGGCACTGGTGGGGTAGGAGAGGGTGAAGGGCAGTGGGTATCGCTGTAGATTAACGCTGGGTCCCACTGTAAACAGCTTTGCTGAGGGAGGAAAGGGTGAAATGCAGCTGGGATGGGTGTAAACTGCCTTGGGTCCTGCTGCAAACAGCTCTGCTGGGGGTGGAAAAGGTAGAATGCAGTGGGTATGAGTGTAAATAACACTGGGTCCCACAGCAAACAGCACTGGTGGGGTAGGAGAGGGTGCAATGCAGCTGGGATGGGTGTAAACTGCGTTGGATCTAGCTGCAAACAGCACTGGTGAGGCAAGACAGGGTGAAATGCAGTGGGTATCACTGTAGATTAACGCTGGTTCCCACTGTAAACAGCACTGATGGGGGAGAAGAGGTTGAAATGCAGCAGGGGTTGGTGTAAACTGCATTGGGTCCAGCTGCAAACAGCACTAGTGGGGTAGGAGAGAGTGAAATGCAGTGGGTATCGCTGTAGATTAACACTGGTGGTGGAGGAAAGGGTGAAATATTGGTCGGGGATCACTGTAAGTAGCACTGGGTCCAGCTGCAGACAGCACTGGGGTGGGGTGGGAGAGGGTGAAATACAGCGGGTGCCACCATAAACAGCGCTTCTAGGGCAGGGAAGGGTGAAATGCAGTGGGGATCGTTGTAAAAAGCACTGGGTCCAACTGGAACAGGCGCTGCCAGGGCAAGGGGGGATGAAACGCAGCGGGTCCCACTGCAAACAGCGCTGCAAACGTGCTGTGCCAGGCTGGAGGGGGTGAAATGTGGCGAATCCTGCTGCCAGCTGCTTGGGGGACGCAAAATGCCGGCTGGAGAGGCGGCTGCTGGGTCGGGGGGGAAGAAAGAATCAAGGTAATCCACGGACTGGGTTTCCAACCTCAAGTTCTGTGTCCCTGCCAGCCTGAGCCCCCGGTGAGGGGCACCAAGGGAGAGCCCCAGCGAGCTTCTGCTGAGAAGCCTCAAGCTCCGGGGCACGGACGCTGCCCGCTTCCCTGCTGAAATGAGGCTCCTTAGACCTTTAGATTGCAGCTTCTTTCAAGTCATGTTTGCTTTAAAAAAAAATCATAATTCAAACCCAGTAACTGTCTGTATTTAAATCAAGTTTTCTTGCATAGCAATCCAAAGATCGCTGCTGGTATTTGAATTTAGTGCCGCCACTAATACACTCAACCTGTACCCTTTAAAATAATTTGTAGCTAGAGTTGTAGTTGCTTAGTTAGTTGTAGCTAAAGTTTCTTTTTAAGCGAAAAAAAAACTCGAATAAGAAGATTGAATCCAGTTTCGGGCAGAGAGCAATAACTTGTCTTTTCCCTCTTTCCCGGGGCAGCAGGTAGCGCACGGGACAGTGTTGGAGGCACGGTAATTTTCAATTACTGGGCTTCCTTTTTTTTTTCTTTTTTCTTTTCTTGGAGAGAAGCCTGTGTGAATAAAAAGCAAAGCTCTGTTTTCATTAATCATTAGCCATGCTGAATGTATTTGGCAAGGAAATGTAATTGGGTTGATTCAAATACTTGCATCTGTAACAAAAGGAAATGTATTTTTTTCTTTTCTTTTTCCATGTGAACTACATGGGTATTTTAGCAGTCCCTTAGAATTCTGCATATTCTGATGAGATAGTTTTTCAGGGGATCCCTCCCAAGCCCATTAGAACCATGAAATCAAATAAACTTTTTTTTAATGTAAAGAAAAGAAGGAGAGTACACAAATTTTAAAAACTCAGAGGGTGTAATTGCTTTGTATGCTTCTGGACAAAGACACGAGGTTGGGTTGTAAAAGAGCAGGCAGACGATTTTTAGCAACTCAAGTTTGAAATTTTTTTTTTTTTTCCACTCTCTCGGGAGTTTCATTTAAACCAATTTCCACACCGATGTCAAATCTTGGCAGAGCCCAGCTTTCGGGTTTTAAAGTGTAATTCCTAATGGCTTTATTACGAAAGTACTTAGGGCTTTGTACTTTTTACAGAGCACTTCTGTGGCGCGTTTCATTCATGTTCCGTACTGTTTAGTGTTCTGGTGCACTGAAAAACTTGCTCGGTTTCATATCCTTTCTCTAATTTGCTGGATGGGGTTCAGCTGGAGGAAACGTGTTGTTGTTTGTCTTAAAATGACCTCTGGCTGCCATGAAATAATAGATCCGCAATCCAATATCCTGATTGGAGAGAACTAGACCAGCAGTGTAGGGAATGCAGTTTTGTACAAGCTCAAAGGCAAAAGGGAAAAACGTAGAATGTGTAGGTGAATTGAATATTTTATTTATTCGCGGTTCTGTGGTGGCATCTTTGGGGGCTTCTGATCTCTTACAATTACCACCTACAGGAAAATATAGGATGTTGCAGATTTCCATATTGATTTGGCATTTTTTTAAGTGAAAAGAGTGGTATTTTTTCCTATTTCTTATTGCTGTTGAGGTACCCCAAGTCAATAAGATAAGAAATTAATTGCCAAGTTGTCGTGTTTTTCATCCAAGTTTACGTTCTGACAAATGTGCTTTCTTTTTGTTTTGAGAAGTCTTCCAACTTCCAGGCTGTACGCGGGTTGGATTAGTAAAGATTTTGGCCAACTTTCAGCACGCTGGTAGCTGTGCTAGTGGGCTGCGAGATAAGGAGTGTAACTCTCTGGTTTTAAACAGAGAGGAATGGGAGGAGGATTGTGTCTTTTTCTGAGAAACTAAGCAGTTTCAGAGCTCATAATAAATGAGTCTTTTATAGATTTATGGGCTTTTAAATATTATTTATCAGTGGTTGTGAGGCAATATAGAGGATTCGGGAAGCCTTGCACTCTTAGTTTATAGTATGTGTGGGCTGAGAGCCTTAAAGGAGAGTGCAACTTTGCGTGTTTACTACTGAAAGAATGCGAAGACATTGGAGGATTTCAGCGGTGTTTTCGTTGGTGCAGATCTTAGTCCTGCGAGAGTCTTCACGGGCAGAAGCTTCAAGGTTGGCTTCAAGGAGAATAGGATTAAGTGCCATGATTTGGTGAGGAAATAGCTCTGCACTGGAGTAGGAATGTGGATAGCGTTGTCATGCCGGTGTGTCACTGGAGGTGAGGCCAAGACAAAAGGAGCTAGATTCAGAGCTATTTTACCTTTTTTTTGATACCTATTTTATAGGGAGACGAGGGGGAACCAGGCCTGGTATTTGGGAGGTCTGAATCGCTTCTCCTGTACTATCATCAGGCCCAGCCAGCAGGGTTTGGTCTGCTGATGAGTTTCTAAAGTATGAAAAATGCACACAGCAGCAGTTTTACTACCCTTCATGTGGCCATTTCCAAATAGAGATTAGTAATGCCAACTTTCCAAGCTTTCTTTACCAGCTGCATTTATTGTTAAGGTAGTATTTGAGCCACTAATCCTGATTTTTGCAGTGTGCATGTCAACAATGTTGAGTCTGTTGCAGTTCTGTGGAGGACAGACCAGATGAGTTGTTGCTTGGTTGTAATGAGAATTGGTTTGCTCTGGGAGGTCTGTGCTTGCATCGTTGGAAATGGAGCTATTTCTCTGCCTGCCACTGTCCCTGAATGAAAATTCAATTTTTTGCTAAGTTCCTATTGAAGGAAATGGGTTCTGTTGGTTTCCTTATTACTGTGTGTGGCTCTGGGGTCCTGCTATATTCTTTTCTGCCTCCCCACGCTGGGACTGGGCAGAGAAACCGGGTTTTGCAGCCTGGCTGTCGTGCTGCAGGGAACGAGCTTTCCTTACAGCGACCTCCTCTCTCCCCACTCTCAGAGCCAGGTTGCTCGGAGGCCGGCCGGGGATTTATGCAGCGCTGCCTGCTGTGGGCGAGGTTTTCGGAGTCGCTCGAGCCTGACCTCTGGATGTGGTTTTATCATGTATCTTGGCACCAACCTGCCAGCATGCTGGTACTAACTCTGAGGTTTTTTTACCAGTAAACAACTCTCTATGGAAATACATCTTGCCATAGGTCTGAAAAAGTTGCTTCACAAATGGAAGCGAGTTTAAATTCGCCTTTGCTGCGGCACTGTTGAAAGTTAAATCCAATTTAGCAAATAACCTGGTACAGGACTTCTGTTGACTAAATATTAACAGAATCTGGCCTTTGGAATTGCTGGCTGAGAGGCTGAGTTCTCGTTGCTTTAATTTCGTCCGACTGATTTGAGTGATTGACTTGTACCCAGAGACATTTGTTGCATCACCTGCCTTCACAGGGTAGGATTGGTTTGAGGTTTATTGCTGAAATGTGCTTTTCGGGCCCTTTGAAAGTCTCTCAAGATTTGCAAGTAAAAGGAGAGGAAATCTGTCTTTGTGTCTCGCTCTGTGATAATCAAAGGCAGTTGCATGCTCTGTACAAGTCTCGGTTGGGGACGCTCCTTTCAAGTACAGAGAATCTGTACGTCCTGTTTAAGTCAGCAAAAACCGTGGGTGCTGAACATCTCGCTAGATCAAACTCTTTAAACTTCTGTACAGCTCTTGCCTAGCTGAAATGGCGAGCCTCTTCCAGCTGGCTATACGATCTAGAAAACCATTCTAGGGTAGTTCTGAGTAACTGGGGCAAAACCCCACTGGTCCATGGGCACCATGTAAGGGCTTCTGTGCCCTTTTAGAAAAATAAATATCCCTGCAGGGCTGAGGCTGTAGAGGTGGGCGGTTAGGGATCGGAGAGGGGGGCTGTGCGCAAATATGAAACGTCACCACGTTCCATCTAGGGAGCGGACGTGGGGTGGGAGGATGGCAGCTGCTTCAACGGGTGATGCTGGGGGATGGCCTGCAGCTTCACAGCTTGGTACTTGCAGAGGGGAGGGGAGTGTTGGCATTTATTAATTCAGGGGATAGTGTCTAGAGACCTCGGTCAAGAATCAAAGCCCTCTTTCTATCGAGTACTTCCCCAGCACGTACACAAAAGACAGATTTCTTTACTCATTCCCCATTATAGACGGCCTTGCGTGTTCAGGGTTTTTTCTAGGATGATGTAGCACTCACTTTCCACCTTAAGGCATTTTAAATCTTCTTTCTTGTCTCTTGCCTACAGTGCAGTATAGAAGTGATCACTATCATGTGCTAATTACCGGCAGGGTAGTTAGTATTTCATCTTTACTGCACAACAGAAGTTTAAATCATTGTATTTGTTTCTAAACTACACATACTAAATCAAGACTGTCAAATCTCTGTCTCTCCTGAGTAGACACATACAAGTTTGTCTGACTTTGCAATTCTCTATCTACTGTCGGAGGGAGTTGAGAAGCAGCACATGCTTTTCTTTTTCCTTTACATTCCCATGAGGTAAGTTTTTATTGTGTGCGAAATAACTGAATATGGCAAGAATTTGTTGTTGCAGTCAGACTTGATACCTTTTAGAATGGAATTTTTTTTTTCATTTGCAGTGAGAGAGAAAAAAAAAAAAGTCGTCACCTTCCTTATCTATGAGCTGTAATTTCCAATTGCAGCTGATAACTCCTGAGAGCAAACAAGTAGTAGTTTTCTCCTTTTGCTGTTTGTCTTTTCCTTGAGGACTGGTGTTTAAGGGATATGCATGTAGGTGATGGTGCGGAAACCTCTCATTCCCTTTTGAAGATCAGTTTTTTTCTCTCTTTTGCAATAAACATTAACAGTGGAGGATTCCATCCTTCAAGAGTAGTTACGTTGTGGAAAAAAAAAGGGCAACTCTATACAGTGCAGACCTCTGCTTGTTGGGTGAAAAATAAACCCACGGGCTGAAAAGAAAGCCTTGTTAGGGGTCTAGCAGATGGATCTTCTTCTGCTTCGTCCTGTTTTCAAGGGGACCTTGCCCGTGGTTAATGTCTTCAGTTTGCCCAGGGTTTGCTGGGTGTTTTTTTCACTTTTCTTGCTAGAGGAGTTTAGGCTAAGAAGTTCCACGAGGTATCAGCTGGCGAGCCTGGCGCAGGTTGAGGCTGCCTTCCAGTTGTCGGCACCGTCTGTTGAGAACCCCAAGGAGTGACTCACGGGGGGTTGCGCTGTTCCCCCTCTCGGTTGGGCTCAGCGGTGGTAGGGAGCTCGCTGGTGGGCTGGGGCGAGTCAGAGAGCCCCTGGAGGGCCCAGCACTCTGCACTGGGGTTCTCTGCCCACACAGGGTCCCACACGTCCCCCTTTTTTGTGCGGGTCAGCTTGGTGTGAACTTGCCACGTTCAGCAGCACCTGCCGCTGCCCCCCTTTAACGTCCAGCCCCACTGGTCTGAGCGCTCAGCTTCCGTAGGGTCACAGCTTGACTGCATTTTTTGGTTTCTTTCCTATGTGATGCGGAACCCGTAGCTCGCGTTGGTGCGACTCCAGCCTTTGGGCCTTTTGTCATGCTACGTACATAGCCATCTAGGCTAAAATCAATGTCGAGAGAGGTATAATCATCCCGGCTTTCATTTTAAAAGCATTTATCTCAAAGCTTAATTAAAGCTACTTGGATGTAAATAAGTCTAACCTCTTCACTTCTGAACAATGCAAATAGAACAGTCAGCATACTTATAGGGTATCGGCCATGTAATTATTGTGTAATGTTTGTGTTCTTTGAAATACTGTGCTATTTATTACTGTTGAATCCTGGGACGAGGTGCTTCATAAAAACAACTGCATGACTCTTTTATTTATGCACTTTGGAAGAAGTTGATCATTCTCAAACAAGGCGGAAAAGTGACATTAAATCTTTACATAGACAGATGCACCGTGACAAAGGGTTTGTCAGAGCGTTCTTTCAAACCCAAGTGGCCGCAAACTGGAGTTCAGGCTGCTGCCAGCGTACCGTGTGCCTGGGTGCCAGGCTTGCTTTTCCCTGGCTCTAGGTGCTGCGGGCACTGGGCCCGGCGGGTGCACTTGGGTCTCCTGCCAGCTCTGCTCACACCTGCTGTGTTGAGAACGCTTTCTGCGCTGCCGACTAAAAATAAGGAAAAGGTCCTGTCCCTGTCTGTCTTCTGCAATGGGCTGGTTGTTTGCTCTTCTTGAAGTTCTATGGGCTTCGCTGTTCTTGCTGTTCTTTCTAACTGCACAAAATGCAAACCCGGGGAAGGATGCAACCACGGCTTCTGCTTCCACCTCTCGCAGATACCCAGGGCTCATGTGTTTGGTTCTGCTTGTACATTGACCTCTCCACCTCAGAGGCATCTGGGGCAATGAGGTTTACTGTATACAAAGTTATATAAGTGAGGCAGGGTGGTATTTTTAACTGTTTTAGTTAAATGATCCCAGAGGTCTGGGTGATGTGCATGTGAAATGCAGCTGAAAGCTGCTTCTGTTTCAACTGACTTTTATTTTGGACAGAATTGTCTTACTTTTTAGTAGTATTTTCAGAAGAGATGAGTCAGAATAGTAGGAATAGGCTTGTGTGCAACCTAGGGCCTAAGATTCTCAGTCTCCACTGCAGTTTGAAAGGGCACTGAACATGCGTGATAGTGAATTTCTACCTCTTTCTCCAAAGCACCAGGAAAGTCGGGATTGGCTCAGCCATTTTTCCCTTCATCCAGTTATCATTTGCTGTTTAAGGCCTAGTACAACTTACACGATCCACTTAGAAATAAAGTCCTCATTGCTTTTAGCACTTAATTCCCATTCCACTGTGAGTTTGCTGGGGTCTCGAGAGTGGATACTGTGGGTTAAGCACACCTAAAACCCACCTGAGCTGATGTTTATTTGGCTTGATTCTGAAAAGAGAAATGCTCTCCTGTCCAACCTCTTCTGCTTGGCTCTTTGCCTGAAGGGTCATTATTGGAGGTGTCATTTATCATCTTCTCAACCCAAAAGGGAGGTTAAATTCTCTCTAAGCCCCCGTTGCTGTTTGCCTGAAGCCCTTAGTCTAGGCAGAGGGTAGAATGTTGGTAAAAAGTGATCCCTGGTCATCAGACCATTTGGAGTTTCCTTTCTGTATGCAGGCGTTTGCTGGCTTTAATCCTGCTTACATTGCTCAGTATGAATGATCTCCTTGCTGACAGGAGCAGCCGTAGCTGCCGTCTTCCTCTATCAGCTGCAGCGTTACTCATAATGTGCATTTTTCCATTCAGCTAAATTAATTAGCCCATCTTTCTGTTTGATTTGGCAGAGGAGTTACTGTGAGAAAACATAGACTGTCTTTCTGGTAAATTTATAGTGATTGCTTGAAACTCAATTTGGGAATTAAACCCATCGTCTGCACTGCAAAAAAACCTGCTTGTCATAGGTTGCCACTGTTTTTTTCCCTTCCTTGCATTGTCTCCTTCTGGCTTGCTGTACAAGGGTGGCAACGTGCTGGGTGGTACGTTACTAACGAGTTTTGGAGGATGTAAATGTCAGTGAAACCAGCGTTGGGTGCGAAGCTGGAGCGCTCTGGGCTTTAGGGGGTGTGCACGGGCGCGCTGCCACGCAGAGAGGGGCGGATTGTTCGTGATCGGCCGGAGCAGCTCGCGCTCACCGCTCTTTCCTTTCCAGGGACACTCCCTGCCATTGTTAGGTTGACAGAGACACATTGTGTTAAGGCTTTGGGTACAGTTTTTCTTGCACCGTGGGCACCTTATTGAATTAAAACGAGTATTTGCTTAAAATACGAGCGTATAAAGATGTTTATAACTGCCGGATAGATTCTTGTATCAGCAGATAATAAAAAAAAAAAACCCAGACGGGTTAATTAAAGAGGCAGAGATATTTCATTTAAGAGGCTTCATATACATAGGCGCCTTCTAAATGGCTGAGGAGAACTGGCCCAGAGCGTTCCTGCCTCCCCAGATGCTGCCGGTGATAGCAGGAGGAGCAGCCGTGGTTGGCGGCGCCGGTGGCAGCGGCAGCGCGTCGAGGCACCGGGCTGCTGCGAAGGCGGAGGGGCTGGAGAGGGGCCAGCTCCCAGGGCTAAATAAAGGAATTGATTTTCCTGTTGTTCTCTTCGAGGAGGATCAAAATTCTCCCTCCTGCCTCCTGCATGGGATGCGTCGACAGAAATTCCGTGTGGAACCGCTCAGTAACACGAGCAATATTCACCCCTGTGTTATTCGTGGTGGGTTATTTTATTGCCTGTGATGGGACCTGGGTGAGCACCAAGAATAAACTTCTGAAGGGCCCTGAAAAATGTGATGTTTCCAGTATTGTTACGGCTGGCTCTGTTTAACCAGATTTCTTAAAAATCTACCAGTGTCTCTGAAAATAACTTAACATTTCTCAGTTGGAAAGGTGGGGTGCGTTCCCACCTTGGAACGTGCTTTGTGTTACTGAGCTACCAGGTACCTGCTGAAAAAGAGCAATTGGTATCTGTGACAAATTTCTTTCATTTTGCGTTCTTTTTTTCTCTAAAAACAACTAGGCTATAATACGGTTTCCTCACTTTAAAATTTTAACTTGAAATTGAGGTGTTCAAAGCAGTTATCTCTGTGACTGGCACAGTGACGAAGTATCTTTAAATGAGCTGGCTCGGTGCGGGGCATCAGTAGCAGTACTGATTCTGTTGTGGAAGCCTTGAGCTCAGTACGGGGAAATGTCTCTTTGCTGTCACTGTTCCAAAATATTCTAATTTTCTTCCAGTGTTTTCCCTCTTAACCACAGTGTTTATACTCACAGAAGGGAAAAATAGCCAAGCATAAACGTCACTCTGAAGCGGAGACCTTTTGAATGGCAAAAATCTCCCTCCAAAGAATTTCTGCTCTCCATTTTGATTTAAAAGCCCTCACCAAAGTGCTTCAGAATGGAAACTTCTGCATGGCAGCTCTGGCATGTACTGCTGGTAAATTAGTGCTTTATAACATGTTATTCCTGCCAGTGTTGATTACTGTTTTGTCACAGAAGTAGCTAACTTTGTAATTTAATCCATCTTGGTGTTGTCAGTCTAAACTGTTAAGTGTACCCTCTCCATTATGAAAACTTGTTCTGTGGAGGCTACTTGTGGCTCTGAGAGCTCCTGAGCTTTAACTGCTGGAGGCTGGCACAGCAGCTGGAGAGGTGCCACTGTCCTCTGGCCTTGGCATCGCACCGTTCCATCCCAACCTCCTCGTGGCCACTGCTGGAGTCGGGCACTGGCCCCACTTATCTAAAAGAAACTGAGGAAATGCCTATTTGACTGGCTAATTATCCTTTATGTTAAATACTTTCCGATCTATTAACTAATGCTTGTATTAATTTGTAATACTTGAAAAACCTGATCGGATCTTGGGTTTTTAATCAAGCTATCATTCCAGAAGGGTAGGACGGTTCTTGTGGAAATTCCGAAAACAAGTTACTAAGAAATCTGACTCATAAAGCGAGAGCCTGATGAAATTTGAATGTTTAGAAGGGAAAATGACTGGCAGCTCCTCGTGTAAGCACGCTAGTTGCAATAAAGTATAAAAGTTCAACATCAAAGAGATTCACCGCTTAGTCTGTGGCATATTTGTACATCAAAGAACAAATACAGGACAAAAGGAACTTTATAGAGATGCAGTTCAGCCTCGCAGACGGGTCCCCGTGGAATGCTGGAGAATGCTGCTTTCATAACGTGGAAATTCTCTCTGGCACATCTCAGGTTCTGATTAGGGGAAATAGGTAAACTTAAGAATTAAAAGATGTGTCCCTGAATCCGGTCTTGCTGATGCTGTAGGTCAGAGCGCCTGAGCCTCGGTGCCGTTCCCATGGGTGCTGGGACTCAAGGGTGTAAACAGGGGTGACAGATTGGAAGTAGGGGAGCAGTGCCGCTGTTTCACGGGCTGGGTGCTCAGGATGCAGGAATGAAAGCTAAACATCTACCTTTGGATTATATTTTGTATATGTTATTATGCCTGTGAACAAATACTGTGTCACGTTGCCCAAAGAGATTGTGGAGTCTCCGTTCTTGAAGATACTCAAACCTTCACTGCACACAATCTCAAGCTGTAGTTGATCCAGCTTTGAGCACAGACTCCACTAAGCAACCTCCAGAAATGCCTTCCAACAGCAACTCTTGTGTGATCCTATGAGAATAACACTTTTATAGTAAGGCAGCTGCCTAGTTTTATTTTCAGTTATGACCCCTCTTAATAAAAGATGCAATTCAGCCAAAACGTGACCAGCTCTGGCACGCTACAAGTCCACCAAACTGATTTTTTACTGCTTTTCCTGAGCCTTCGTAGTGTAAAAGCTGGATGTATTGTTGCTGGTTTAAGATTTTAGTAACCTGTTGTGGTTTTTTTTTTGTTTTCTACTTATTTATTTATTTTGTTTTGTTAGGATTTTTTGGGTTGCTTGGTTTTTTGGTTGTCTGGGTTTTTTTTAAGAGTCCTGAATTCTCCTTTAGATTAAGGAGAAAGTTTGTAGGTGTCTGCCTTAGTACTAAAGAAAAGTCATTGCACGTGTCCTCTTTGAGAACAAGGCAGAGCGTGAGCAGCTGATCACAGAGGATTGTTGGACTGCGGGTGACCGATTGTGGTAACGTCCCGTTGAAGGCAGTGAAGATGCTGCTATTAATTCGAATGTATCTGGTTTAAGTTTTAAATGTAAAGTAGGTCACATCACTTCTTCAGTTTCAGTCTTCGTTTGTATTTCTTGTCTATAAGTGCTGACTGCTTGTGTTGCATATAAAAATGTTAATCATAAAATCCAGACTCAATCTGAATTCTCCAAAGCTGAGGTGTGATCAAGGGTTTTAATACCAATTTCACCTTTTATGGAGATAATACTGTCAGCAGACTCTTATTTCTTCATTGCAGAACTAAAGATAGTTCCCATCTCATGGAATCATTAAGAAATACAAAGGGTTTCTGTTAAAAACCCCGGGGAAACCTGATTAGGCATACTACTGTATAATTAATTGCTGTGCTACTACACTTAGAGAAGTAGTGCATCAGTAAACAGAAGTCAGAATGTGCGAGTCTAAAAAGAACTGCTGGGAATTCTGTAAAGACATCAAGGCTTGAAAATAACAATTTGGGCACCTCAGGAGAGACGAGCATTTGCATCTGGTGGAAGGACGGAAAGCTCTCCAGGAGGCCAGGAGAGGGGGGACTGCGAAGGCTCAAGCTTGTGCTTAGCCCCTTCTTCTTCCAGTAAAGCAGCTGTAAATACCCCTGGTGCTAATGGTCACAGTATTCCAAATGACCATCGAGTCCGTGTTCTCATAGTCCCCTAGACTATGTTGTTATATTTTTAAAACAGTATCAGGTTAAGTGTTGGTAAAATGTTCCTTTTGTTAATACTGTGCTTTATATGCATTCATTCTAATAATTAAGTTGTTGCTTGAGATAGGAACTAGGTCACGAATTTGTGCCCTTGTTTGTCTTTTATGCTTTGAGCCCTAGGAATAATTCATAGAATCATAGAATCACCAGGTTGGAAGAGACCCACTGGATCATCGAGTCCAACCATTCCGATCAAACACTAAACCATGTCCCTCAGCACCTCGTCCACCCATCCCTTAAACCCCTCCAGGGAAGTCGAATCAACCAAATTGTCAGCAAACAGTCTGGAATTCTCTTCGGAAGAGTCGGGGTCTGCTGTAACGTTGCTGTGAAGAGGTGCAGTAGTTGTGCCTGTAGGGATCAGGGGGGACGAGATGGTCAGGAATGAATTATTCTTCTAGAAGGGTGTTTAAAACTTCTATCAAACCCTTTGCTGCTGCCTCATTGCAATAACAGTACCTGGAGGAAGAATTCCATCCCGGGACAGAGCGTGTACCACAAGTCCCTGTGGCTGGGGAAGATGCAGGAGCTGTAGCCACGAGCTTCCAGCATTTTAGAAACATTAACTCTTGGTAATTTGAGTGACATTGCAGGGAAAACAAGTTCGTATTTTTCTGTTTAGAGAAGGATAGACCATGGCTATTTTTAAGGAGGCCTATTTCTGTATTTCTCAGCCTGTTGATGGGGAGGAGAGAGCTCTGCTTGAAGAGCTTTACAACTAAGTGGCTTTACCTGGATCTTGCAGCAGGCTTGAGCTCCCCTAATAGCACTGCTGGCTTCCGCACACAAGGGCATCGGGGAGAGCTGAGGATGCTCCCCAGGCTGAAATCGAGCCCTTGCTCAGGAAATTATAGTAATTGGTAGTGAATAGTGCCTGGTGCTCTCAGGTGAATGTGGTGGCTGTGCGTGTACCTTGCTGCCAGGGACCGGAGCAGGCGTGTTTGTGCCGTGCTGCTCGGGGAAGGTGGAGGTTTCTTCACTCCGGTACGTCAAGTCCTGGCCTGCTCACTGGCGTGGAGTGTGTTTGGAAGAGAGAAGAGCTTTACATTCTGGAAAGACTAATCAAATGAATTCAATTTATATGCTAAATGGAGGGAACTTTTGAGGGAGTTTACTTTTGAATTATTAAAAAAACCCAACAAAACTGACTCTTTAGGGACTGTTCTTCCTACCTTTAAAGTACCTGAGCTGTCAAGTTAACAGGTTTTTTTTTAGAGAGTGTGTGTGCACGCGTGCACAGGGAGAGTTGCCAGTGCCTTGTAACATCAAAATCCCCAAACCAAATACTTTTTTTTATTCCCATCATTGAATTGAATTGAAACATTTCTTAGGAAGGTGCCAACAAAAACAACGTGGGGCCGTGTAGCTTAACTTCTTTTCTTGGATCGTTCGCTGTGTTAGCGATTTGGTAACTATGATAACTTCAAAGTTTGTGTTAGTGGTGAGCGGGATCCCTTCAGACACGAGTGAATATTCTGAATGGGCAACAAACGTGGATGTCCAGCTTGTCTCAGTGGTGGAGCCGAAACTTGAAGTTCTAAGAGCACGTCCAGAGCTGGCATAAGGCAGTGTGTCTCGCATGAGAAGCTGTGCTGTGTGCTGGCTGAGGCATTGTTTGTGTCTTTGAATAGGTTTTTGTTAGCCAAGCCTATTTACATGGGTGCAAGTTTTACAGTTTTTGAGGACTCTTATCTACTTCTAGTGTAAAAGCACCTTAATAATTGAAATTGCAGAGCATGACTTCAAATGTAATCGCCAAACACAATGTGGGAGAAGAATTAAATTTAATTATCATTAATTCCAGTTTTCAGAAAATGCTGTCAAAGTTGTATTAAGCTCGGTACCAGAGTGGTTATCACTTTGGAAAATGTTCCAAGTCTCCAAACATCTCGGTGAAGTGTCTGTTTTACAAAGGGCCACTTTGATCCAGCTATCTAAGAGATTTATCCAAGGACACAAAACCCAGATTGCTCGCTACTAATCTGGTGCTTTACAAACGAGATTTTATTTTTTATTCCCTTCAGTTGTTCTCTCAAAAATTCAGGCAGATCTACAACGGGATGGTTTCCCCCGTAAATAATTAAGCCTATTGTAAACAATGTCAGCAGAAGGCAGTCTTGAGATTCATTTAGTTTTAAGTACCCACTTATTTTTTCCCTTTTGAAAACTATGTCACGTCCCAAGCAGTTTGAATGCTCATAAATCATGTTAGTAGCATGGGAGAAATTATTCCTAACCTACTCTGTTGTGCGTTATTTCTTCTCAAAACCTGTTTGAGACTCTCGAAAGGAAGAAGTCGTCCTGTAGCTTATTTCTTCGCCAGTTGCCGTGAGGTCGGTGTAGCAGATCCTGTTTGTGTTTCTCTTTGCATTAGGGGACGTGCTCATGTGCGTGAACAGGGGACCCGTCACCGAGTGCAGGCAGGCTGAGCAGCTGCTCTGAAAACACCTTTTGGATAGTTTTCTGGGAGAAATTCTCCTTTGGGTCTCTCAGCGAAGCTGTGCTCGTTCCTACCACTCCAAATCACATTCATTTCACGATGAGATCAGGTATTTCAACAGCAGAAAGAAGATTTGGCACAGCCTAGAAAACTAAAAAGTCATTCACCTTCAGAAAAAAAGTTGAGTTTGATAGGAATGGTTGGACTCGATGATCCAGTGGGTCTCTTCCAACCTGGTGATTCTATGAGTGTAAATGCTGTGGTGGTTTTTAGGGAAAGCAGCATATAGTAGTGAAACACCAGGAACCAAAGGATTGTGTTCTTAAAGAGAAATACCTGTAGCACTGAGGGAATGAAAATTAGCCTGTGTTTGTTTACCTGTCTGCTAACACCGTCACGAGTTCCAAGTACATTGTTCGGTTGAATTAAAGAACCCGCCTAAATATTTCAAGGCATTGTTTATTAACAATAACTGGTTGGAATGTCGGAGAGGGTAAATGAATTCAGTTACACAATTTATCAGAGGCTGCTAAATGTTGTGTGCATTATTAAGTAACCAGCAGTTAGTCTGGCGATTTATTAAGTCTTGGGACACGGCTTCAATAGTCCTAAATGAGAAAAACAGTGTCTGGTTGGGAAGGGGAGTGTTGGGGCAGGAGTTAAAGGGAGCAGGGGGGCTGGAGTCCGCCCCAAAGCAGTGAACGAGGGACAAATCACCAAGTGGTCTGATATTAAGCTGGTAAAGGCTTTAAATCTGTCAAAAGCGAGACCTGGAGCAGCCACTGGAACAGGGCTTCCTCTGAATAAATTACTGCTTCTCTTTTTCCTTGTTTCTTTCTTACCAAGTGCTCTAAACAAATCTTCATTTAGATTTTTGTAATGAAAACATTTCTATTCTGTCGTGAATCTGTCAGACAAAATAAATTGACGTGTCACCTAATGGCTTTGTGGTTTGCAGGTGTTTTTTTTCTTCCTTCTTTTAAGTTGATGCAGAAGGTGTATTTTGATGCAGTTACACCATGATGGATGAAAAAAACTGCACTGACTTTTATCCAGGAGAGGGAAGCAAGTTGTTTCCTTTCAAGGGCTGTAGATCAATTGGTGTCTCACAGAAGTAATACCATGAAAGTGGGGGAGAACTCCTCTTTGATACGCGAGTCTTTCTATTTCAGTTGGTACCATAATGGGCTTTTGAATTAAAGGTTTGTTAAAGCTTGTATCTATTTCAGAGTATTGACAGCCGAAGCAGACTCACTGAGCCAAAATTTATGTGTTTATCCAAGCCTGTTAAAATCAGAATTTATGTTGACTGTGCTAATGCCTAAGCTTTAATGCCACTTTTATGTAGAAGGCCGCTGTTTGAATTTTCAGTGAAGTAAATTTCTTTACAGTATGCCTTTGAGTTATAACTGGATTCATATAAATAAATGCTTTCAGCCAAATGCTGTTGAACTAATTCCATTTTGAAGTCATTAATTATATTTAGCTCACTGAAAAAAAAGGAGGGGAAGAGGCATCAGCTAACCCTATATGAAAGCGACAACAGAATTGTTCTGTGAGAAGGTTTTGGGCCCTCTTAAGCTGTGAAGAGAGAGTGGGTTGGTTGGTTGGTTGTTGTTTTTTAATCAAGGAAGCGTGAATAGAGGCTAAGATAATGCATTGCTGTACCGCACAGGCAATTCATTTGAACAGGCATTAATACACTTGGAGCTTTTTGCTTTTATCATATTAAGGTCTTTGGCTTTGCAATAAGATCTGTCTGTGCAGTGAGCCTACGAGTTTGTGCAGAAAAAAAAACCACCCTTGTTTTTTGATAGTAAATCCATTAACTTGCCAGATTGGTAACATTTCAAGGTAGATTTCTTCTGATGTGTGTTCAATTTAATAATTGCTTTACTACATTCAAGCAACTTACTGTAAGAAAGAGATGTTACAGCTTTGATTTCACATATACAGAGAGCAAAGCTTATCAGAAAGTGCGAGCCAATCACCAAAACTAAACTCTAAATGCAACCGAACACAGTGGGTTTCAGTGCAGGTTTTTTACAGCCTTTGTGAACCTGCTCATTACACTTCACTGATAGGATTCCTTTTTGTCTTTTCAGGAGTTTGAGAGAGAAAATAATAAAGTTAAGCATTGCCAATGGCAGTGTCCCAGGGACAGACTGGGAAATTGGTAGTGCATGTAGTTTTAGACTGGAGCATGGTACATCTGCCATTTCCACCTTTATCCTCCCATTGTGGCTATTCCATTTAGGTGGATGTATGAATTTTCCTGCTAGGAATTCACATTGCCCTGGGATCGCGCGGGCTGCACACAGCCCTGTCATCTCACTGAAGTGCTGTGTGATTGCCTGAGCCTCTTCCCTTTGCTGTCTAGTTTCTCATTTCTTTCATTCCGTCACTTTCATTTCTTCTCCTTCATGTTAACGTTCTTCATCTCTAATTCACTTTGTGTTCTTCTTTCACCCTCTTTTAAAAGCAAACTGCCGGTGCCTTATTTAATCTCTCTATCAGCGTAGTGAGGGGTAACAACACGACTCTACGTTTTAAGCCCTTTATAGCCACCTGTTTCAGATCATCATGAAAGAATGAAAGCTGGAGCCCTCTAGGACACCTCCGTGCTTTACCTTTCCAGCACCGCGTGCTCCATTCTTCGAGACGTCTTTGTTCCTTTAGCAGCTTTCTGGAATAGTTCTAAGCGCTGCAGAGGGTAAGGACAACTGGGAGAAACCATCTCCAGTTGGGTTTTAATTGTCTTTCCACCTACCAAAATCCACACCAGGTCACTAAAGCCACGTTCCCGGCCCCAGACACGCTCCTACCTTGATTACCACCTTTTGGCAGCCTGCGCCAGGGGCACCAGAGACGCTCGCTGGCACATTCAGGAAACTTGATTTGTCCTTGCTTGTTGTTTCACTTGGAGAGAATCTGCTGTGCTAAGATTGCAGTGTTGGAGGAAAAAGGTGTGCAGTCCCCATGCCAAGCTGCTGCGGTATCTAAAACGTTTAATTTTCTTATTGTGAGCCGCCTAAACGTACACAAACTGTTCTGGTTACTGGTGTTATTAATAAGAAATCAACCACAAGCTGGATTTTAGGCAGGTGTCGATGAAACATCTGCCTTGCTGTTAGTTTCCCTAGTAAATGTGAGTTTAGTAAATTGCACTGGCATAAAACAAGAAAACAGAAACATAAAAATAAAGTAAACAAGTTGCTTTACGAAGCACAGCAGTCATCAAATAGATCGCTTGCGAGGTGTACGAAACCAGAATTACAGTGAAGTGAGCTGGTCAGCAAGTTTTGGAACTGACTAGTATGGAACAAGGAGAATAAAAAACAACATTGATTTTCTATTTCCCCTGAAGATCCTGGGATTAGGGTCTAATTCTATCTGTATTTATACATCATATTTTGTATGTGTTGTGTGTATGAGGTCCTTATCCAAAACTGTGGCTCCTCCACTCTGTAGTGGAGTGATGAACAAGCTATCAATCTGTCCTGCCTTCTTATTTCAGTGGTTTTCAGAACTGCTGACTTGATCTTCAAGGGGAGAACTGAATGCTAATAGGTTTGTTAACTCAAGTAGCTGGTAGGCATTATTTCCTCCTTACTGGGTTGCTCCGAGCAGTGGCCTCCAAACTAGGTAAATAAATTTGAGCACAGCCCCCCCCAATGTATGTATGTTTCTTTATAAATTATACACACATATTAGCGTGTTAATGTTATACATGTTATGAAACATGGACAAAAAAGCAAGCTGAAAAAGAATGAGATGGAGATTATGGTTTTTGAGGTCTGTGTGCTAGAAGCATGGATGAGCTGGACTGTGTGTAGTAAGGTCTGTCTTTATATTCACTACCTGACTCTTCTGTAGGAGTGAATGGAAATTGAGTGCCTGCGGGTGGCTAGTTGGCTATAAAATAACTCCATCCAATAAAATCTGCTGGAGAAATCAATTGATTGTGAACATCTTGAGCAGTTTTAGAAGACTTTATATCCAAGTTTCATCAGTTCTTTCCAGTTTCTTGACTATCTACTGACTCAGGATAACATGTCTTTTCTCCTCACACCTGAGAAGCATCATTCACAAGGTGCCGAGGGGCATGGTTTGGTGTTTGATAGGAATGGTTGGACTCAGTGATCCGGTGGGTCTCTTCCAACCTGGTGATTCTATGATTCTATATTGGAAAACACTTTCTTTGGATATCTATGCACTTTATTTCCATCCTGTACACCCCACCACCACCCTTGCCCAGCTCTGGCTTTTGGAAACAGTTGGATATAGCTGATTCTCAGCTGTCATTTAAAAATATTCCTGCTGTTTTCACTCATGGATATAGCTTGGAAATATACTGTAAATCTGTGCACCTGACCCACGGCTTATCTGGTTCCTGAAACAAGGGAAGCTCCAGGCTGGATTCAGAAACTGCCTGTGGGAGCGTGTGCCCACCAAACCACCTCAGTCCTTTGTACTTCTTTGCCCTTCTAACAGCTTCATCTTTCCTCTCCGGCACAGAGCTGCCCAGTAACACCACCAGTGCACTTCGCATTTAGCCGTCATGTCTCTCATGATTCAAAGCTGTCTCGGAAGTCAAAGCATGAATATAGCTTCTCTTTCAATGCTAATTAAAGCTTAAAGGAGCGTCTCCTTGCGCAGCAATCGCACTATATGGAAATATGTTTCTTTGTCACTAGCTGATATGCGAAACCTGAGTGGGCTGCCTGCAGAAACCTGTCACAGGTTTTCCTGCTTGAGGACAACTTCTCCAGAGCTTCATTGCTAATCAAGCAAGTGTTTCAATTCAAAGGATTCTTTAGCCTCTTTCCCATTCCCTCTGTTTCTCAGTTTCCGCAAGGCTTCCAAGAAGAGCTTTGCCATGAGCTATCGAAGCCATTTGCTACCAGACGCAGAATTAAATGAGTTTGTGTTGGCATCTTGCTTCAGTTGAGTTGGTGATTGTGGAGTGCTTCTGTCAGTTGTCTTCTACACCCGAAATTACTAAAGATAAACTAAAATACAAGTAGTACAGCTCAGACTCAGTTGTTAAAAACCTTATGGCTCTCTGTGTCTGTACACAGGCTTGCCTCTTTCTTGTTTTGTAGGGGTTTTTTTTTCATTAAATACTCAAGGGTTGGCAGCGCTGTGAAGTAGGCTGGTGAAACATAAATATTAATTGTGGTAGGAATATTGTCTGGAATGTCATCCTTGTTTTACTTGAAAATAATACTCAATTGTCTTGGCCATGCTGGAACAAAGACAAGACCTAAGGGATGTGCATTTGTTTGGCTGCAACTTTATTAACACATCTGGGAACAGTGCCCAGCAATAAATCATATAGTGTGAGTCACTGCTTATTCCTTGATCGTTCCTACCTCTCTGGGGGAGCTGCTCCCAGCCTGGCCCCCTCCTGTCCCGGGGCCGCGCTGCCTTCTCCTGTGTCGGGGCTGGATGCAGGTTGGGGCAGGGCAGGGTCGTTTCCCCCTGCACCAGGTGGTGGGAACTGCAGCTGCTTTCTGGTGGCTTTCTCAGGGAACCATCGCTGCCTCACTTATTTATTTTCCTTCTCCAGCAGTGTGAAAAACCGTGGGAATGTATTTAAGACAGGTACCACCTAGGAGTGGCAATCCCTGTACCTTCCCACTGCTCTTCCTGAGTAACACCTAATTTCAGAGGATTGCTGACATCAGATAAGGGACTGGTAATCCTTTGTTTTCATAGGCTCCATTAAACTGCTGCCTTCGGTTTTGGGAAGACTTGAAATTTTAAGAGCAAAGATGAAAATTACATCCCCGGTTTGGTAACGCTTGTTTTCCAGCTCCTCTCGCTTGGGCAGTCACACACAGGTGAGGTTTGTCTGCCCTCTTATCCTGGATTATGACTGTAGTTTCTGCCTGGAGAAGGCATTTGCTTCTTTGCTGCTGCTCGCACTTGCAATGTAAAAGGACATTGGTAAAATTCCCTATTGTTAAGCTCTCCGAGACAAATCAGAAGGTTTGAAAGGTGAGCATCGTTGCCTTACTGGGAGGGTTCAGAGCTGGCACCTTCACGAGTGAAATAACTGCTTTAGTGCCCTGAGAGTGTGTATTCCAAAAATGAATAATGGAATTTAGCAGCAACATGTCTTGTTTCTTACAGCAGGGAGCACTTCTCCTCACCCTAACATAAAGAACTGAATCCAAATGCTTAAAAGTTGCAGTATTGCAATGGTTGGATTTCCTCTGGAATAACTTGTGTTCTTTGCTCTGTAACGATGACAAGCGACACTCGCTGGGATCAAGATGTAAGGAGGCTGGAACTTGACTGAAGCGTCACAGTGGCCAAGTTGCAGCCTGAGGACTGTATGAAACCCTGGTCAGGTTTTAGCTCCGTGTTGTGTGTTCTGGGATGGAAGAATGAGGGAGCAGACGGCCCCTCCTCCCTTATGTAACCTGCAGTTGAATATATGTTTTAGAAAAGTAAGGGTGATGATTAGTTGGTCATGAAATCACAGGCAATTTATTTTTTTAAATAAACTTAATAACAATTTTTGTGCATGCTGATTCTGAATGTCATTAACGTTGCGACAGAGCATTTGATGGATGAATTACATCACCTGTGAGCAAACACAAAACAAACAAAGATGGGGTTCAGCCGGGATTTGACTGAAAGCACGGAAATCGCTTGGTTACCTGCATTCTGAGGATTGTTGGTAGCTGCCCTTACTGCTCAGATATTTCCTTTAAATTGAGATGTTTGAAATGAAGCAAGTGAATTCACCGGTGCACAGCAACAGTGACGAATCCATTTTCCAGTGCTGGATTATGGTCTTAAAATCAAAGGCAGAAATTATTGTTTAGTTCCTGTAATCAGTAAGTTGCTGCGTTTCAAAGAAAACTAGAATTATTTGGTATGGGGGCTAGACGGTAGCTTACGACACACGTTCAGCTCTTGTTTGAAAGCACATTTCAGCTTCTACTTGTGCTGTCACTCCTCAGTGGCTCCTGAAAACTGCAATTCCAGACTTGGTAAAAACTTTCTCTCATTCGTGTTTTCCAGTATGGAGCATTTGAATTGATGCATGTTTGACAATGAGCTTAAAAGCTTTGATACTTCTAGGTTCAGTAAATTGTTATAGTGAGGACTGCGGGTCTGTCAAGTTGTGCCCTACACCATTTAAAGGAAAAAAAAAAGAAAAAACTATGATTCATGTTTTAGTCCCTTCTAGTTTCAACCTTTGTTGTCTGTATGGACAGAACAAGGGTTAATCGTTTCTAGGCCTCTTTCTAGCCTATTTCTGGTCATCCCAGTATGAAAACTGGGGTTTTTTTATACTTGAGTTTTGTTCTTGGACATTGTACTGGGTATCAAAACTACTTGAGGACTTCAGTTCTCATTGCAGGCCCAAGGCAGGTAGCAGGCACTGTAGAAACACAGGGAAAATACGTTCTCTACCCTGTTGAGTTGACAGCTAAAAGTGCCTCTCAGTGTTCTTCAGCAACTTGCAGATGTGTGTTTGTGGAAAACAAGGTGTCCAGCATTAAACTCTTTGTTTCAGAATTTCTCCAGTAAAATTTTGTCGAGAAAACACACACAAATTCTGCTGAATACTGACGGCGGCGTCTCATTCCAAATAAAACTAAATGCGGGAGATGCCCTACGTTGTATGAAATCCTCACAACATGTTGCCAGGAAGTACTCGTTCTTGAAAAATAACCCTGTGGAATCCTGTAAACTTGGTTTTCTGGAGTTGCCTGCAGATTCTATCATCGCTTCTGGAATGCGCTCTTTGCCTGGGCCAGGGTTGCCAGACAGAGCCCTCTCCCAATCTCTCTATCTTTAGAGTTGTCTATAATGTTAATTAGCGAGCTCTTGGAGAAACTGGCTTCCACGCATTAATTTATGCATAAAACATCACGGAGGGATGTGTTTTACCTGTTTCCCAAGTAGGGGACTGAAGTAGAGCATGAGAGACTTGGCTTGGGCCACACAAGAAGCCTGTGTCACAGCCAGGAGTCAACAGATTCACATTTCATTGCCTAACCGCAAGACTTTTAGAAAATAAGCAGCTGAACAAAAGCAGATGCAACACTGAGGATTTGAGCCTTGGGTGTAATTTACAGGGTGCTTAACTCTGCCCATAAAGCTGGAAGGATCTGCTTTGAAAGGCCAGTGATGCTTGTGCATTCCTGGGAGTTTAATTGCAAACTGCCAGACCGGCTGCCTTGGGTTTCGGGGGCTTCCGTGCAAATCCAGGTAGTGCAGGATATTCACTTTCTACTGAAGCTTTATTTTTTTTCAACCCACTGGTACAACTGTGTAATGATGATTATTTAGGACTGATCCCCTGGCCCAGAGGACCAAGGAAAGGGAATTTGAATGTTATCCCTTTCCAGGGATACATCTCAAAATCGTAGGACAGGATATAAAATCCTGAGGCTGATGTTTCAACTTCAAAGCTTTCTTTGGTCGATTCTTATATTCCATATGTTTGTGTTTATTTTTTGAATGAGTACACTCTAATCTAGGAAGGATGTAATAAGCTCTTGAGCTGTAATAAGATCAATAAGACTTGAAACACTATTTACCTATTTAAGTATTTATGTGGCTTCTATTGCTGTTGATGTATCCAAGCACAACACAATATTTAATGGTTCCTCACAGGTAGGAATCATCCAGTCCTAATGTGCTACAGGTATAAACCGAATTACAGAAAGGGGGGTACCCAGGCCTTGAAGCCATTTAATCTTTTAGCTCCTGATGTTTTCAGCGAGACCTACGCATCTGCCAGAGTTGAGAACCTGGTGATAGTTGCTGCGCCTTGTCCTGGCTCACACACACGGTCCTCGTCACAGCCCGGGGACTCACACTCGGCCCTCAGTCCCATAGCAGCACTCCTGCATCACCCCGAGAGAAAGAAATGTTTCTTATGCTCTTCTGAAAGAAGCAGGAAAATTGTGGCTAGAAGGAAAGGAGAGGTTTAACTGTGAGGAGGACAAGCTGTTGGAACAACTTCTTTTAGATTGGGGTGTGTTTGCTATCACTTGATGGCTCTATGTGCACAATGATGACACTTTAAAAAAAGAAGCGTCTGCTGGTGTCACTGGTGTGTGTGTACACATCGTGCAAACCCCTGGGTGATGTTCTGTCACACAGGTGGTGAGATCTGAATATAACGTCCCCTGCCACCCTTGTGTTTCTGAGAACGTCTCCTTGAACTAACCCCATCGTTCTAATGCTGGAAGCAGTGCCTTCACACAGCTCCCTTCGGGCCTAATCCTGTGGTATTTTGGATCATTGTATCCCTTAGGGACAGAAGTTTTGGAATTGGGAATATGAGGAAGGCGAGTGGGATCCATCTGTCCCTATATGTTGTGCAGCTAAATTAAAACATTGGTCAACTGTCTTTCCATAGTGTAATAATTTTTGCACGTACAGAGACACCTCCCTGTAAATTCCTTGTGACATAAAGTTTCTGACTAAAATTAGGTCATAGCTGTTTAATTGTTCAAGTGTCCACCCACCAGGGAGCTGCAGAGAGCTCTTTTAATTCTTTGCAATCAAGTAAGTAGCAGTTACTCTCATTTATCCTCTAAGGAAATAGTCTGCCAAAAATAATAGGTTGATTCCTTAGCCCCTCCCTGGCAGTAATGGCCCCGCTCCCTAGCCATGGACTGACTTGGCCTCAGCACCAGTGTCCAAGTACCTCACTCGTTAATTTTCACCTTACAACACGTTGATGATGTAAGAAAGCGTTGTCCTCGTTTCACAGCCGAGGCATTGACACATCAATGAGTGGCTTGCTTCGAGTTTCACAGCAATAGTGGACATAGAAACCAGTGAGTTATTCATAGACTATTCTGTTTCTTGGAAAACCAACCCTGTGTTCCTTGTCCTTCTGCCTGCTAGCCCAGAGCTCCTCTTACCAATTTAGACCAACAGTTGAGTTCTGAGAATGTTTTAACCTCCCATAAACTGACATTGCCAAGAAAATGCACCCAGCCTTGTGCGAGGATAAGCAGCATCTCTGCAGTCATACGGGTAATTCATTCGGGAAACTGATTCGGGTTAAAGTTAATCCCCCAAGGAACAGTTTCAGCCAGAGCTGTTCCCTCCTTTTGGCTCTTGTAGCGCAGCTGAACAGGCACCAAGGGCTGGGGGGAGTGGGAGGAGAGGTCAGCTGGAGTTTGTGGCATCGAGTTCATAAAAAACTTATCCAAAATCACTTCTAGTTGTTCTTACTTCGGAGTGCAGATTGCATCCTTTGAATTCTACCTGTGGAGAATTCATAGAGACGATGGGGCAGCTGTGGAGTCCAGAGCGCAGGGAAGATTTGGATGAGTCCTAACTGCAGTGACATTTCAGACCTTCCCTGCAGGGCAAGTTTTTCTTGGGTGGCTGCTATCATCAAATGTGGTTTGCTCTGTGTAGACTTTTTCTGTTTGAAATTAAACCATTCCTGGGAAGTTACATATGCAACCAGGGAAGAACACTAGTACCAGGACAAGCAGGTTTATAAGGGAATCACAGTGTAGGGTGCAGCCTAATGGCCCAGGTTGTCTTGCACCGCACTGGCCTGTGTGAGGCCACTTTGCCTTTCTGCCTTGTGTGGTTCTGTAGAAAACAAGGCAGATTGGAGGTGTGTGCATGTGTTTGTCTTCAGCTGGAGTTCTGTCTTGGGCAGCTTTCTGTGGTGGCTTTCCCGTGGGAGTCGTACATATGGGGAGATCCCCTTGTTTTGGTGGTGGTAAATGGTGTTAAATCCAGCTGGAGGCCAGTCACAAGTGGGGTCCCCAGGGCTCAGTGCTGGGTCCAGCCCTGTTCAATGTTTTTATCCATGACCTGGATGAAGGCATCAAGTGCTCCCTTAGCAAGTTTGCAGACGACACTAAGCTGGGTGGAAGTGTGGATCTGCTGGAGGGTCGGGAGGCTCCAAAGGGATCTGAACAGGCTGGATTGCTGGGCTGAGACCAGTGGGATGAGGTTTAACAAGGCCAAATGCTGGGTCCTGCACTTGGGGCACAACAACCCTGAGCAGCTACAGACTAGAAGTCTGGCTGGAAACTGCCTGGAGGAGAAGGACCTGGNCTGGAGAAGAGGAGGCTGAGGGGAGACCTCATTGCTCTCTACAACTACCTGAAAGGAGGTTGTGGAGAGGAGGGAGCTGGACTCTTCTCCCAAGTGACAGGGGACAGGATGAGAGGGAATGGCCTCAAGCTCCACCAGGGGAGGTTCAGGCTGGACATTAGGAAAAAAATTTTCACAGAAAGGGTCATTGGGCAGTGGAACAGGCTGCCTAGGGAGGGGGTTGATTCACCTTGCCTGAAGGGGTTTAAGGTGTGGGTGGATGAGGTGCTGAGGGACATGGGTTAGTGTTTGATAGGAATGGTTGGACTCGATGATCCAGTGGGTCTCTTCCAACCTGGTTGTTCTATGATTCTATGGTGATCGCTCTCTCAAAAGTGGCATTCAGAGAGCTTCCATGTTGCTGTGCTGAGGTGCTTTCGGCTTTCACAAGAGCACATACTGAGTTCTGCTGCTTCACTTGAAGGGCTGCAACGCAGGAGAACCTGTAAGTGTGGAATGATGTCCTCATCCTGACTACATCACAAGCCCAGAAAGCTTTTAAGTAGGGACCTTGGCATGCTAATAACTTGTTTATTGATGACTAAGGCAGGAAGAAGGGTGGCAATGACACGTAAAAGGAGACTGAGAGGAGTTCTCATACTTCAAAATTGCTACAGAAGAGAACAAAACATTTCTTTAACAACTGCTTTTAACCTTTTTTACACAGGAATGATATCTTTTTACTTCATCTGCTGAGTGACCCCCTGAAAATCTTTTTTCTGTCTCCGTGGCTGAACCCTGTCCCTCCACCCTTTTGATTTTCTGTCTTCCAGTTGGAGCATGAGGCCTCAGTGGGAGAGTGAGGGGGTTTTGCAGATGCTCCCCAGGACCATCAGTTTCTGTTGCAGAAGCTCCCTGGCCTGCGTCAGGTCCAGCTGCAGTCCTGCTCTAACCCAGCCATCTCAGAAGCCTCAAAAGAAATATGTGTGGGATTGTTGTATTGGTTTTTTTGTTTGGGCCTTGCTCAAAGGCTCAAGGTTGGGACATAAATCAGTTTGGTTTTCCTCCTCCACTGAAAACAGATTGTAACATAACAGCAGAGCCACTTTGTGTAGTAGGAACCAAACAAAACCCAGATTTTAACATAGTCACTCGTTCCTTTGAAGGAGGCAGTGTTAGCAATTATGATCTAGACTAGACACTGGTAAGAACTTACCCAGTAATTACAGGCTTCCTAAAGCAGTATAGTATGAGTAATTGCAGGTTTAAAAATGTTATTATGAGGAGCAGTTTATACCGAAACTTCATCCTGCTCTTTGAAACCATAACTCTCATCGTGCCCCAGCAAACGCTGATCCTTCTCTGCAGAAGAATGTGGGCTTGCTTTACTGTACAGCAAATGTTCTGTGGTACATTATTTAAATTAGCATATAATAGAAACCTAATTGCCCACTAGGGCCCAAAGCTTTAGCTGGTGGAGATCAATGTGCTTCCACTGAAGTCAGTGTAGCAACGTTGATTTTCACCCCTTGAGGATCTGGCTCAGCAGCTTGTTTCTATTCCAGGCATTGTTAAAGGAGATAGTGTGTTTAGAATATTAAACCACGGCATTGTCAGAGATAGTCAACTCAATTTATGTGCAAGTGAAGAGAAATAAAGCAGTAAAACCATTATTTTTATCTGAAGATTTCAATTTACATTGTCGATTATTCATATTGACTGATCTGGTACAACAGGGAAATCATAAGCGTGGGGTCATCTTGTTGTGGTTTTAATTTCCTACGTCTGTAGTTATCTAATCCTCTCAGTGTGAGCAAGCATGATTAGTATTTATTTCTATTCTGTGTGCCAGTGCCCTGGGCCAGGTTCTGTGCTAAATCCAAAGTGACTCTCCTGCTTAATTGGCATTAACTTGTGCTGCAATAATATAAATAAAAACTTGTACTTTCTGTGTAAAGCACCCACAACTCCGCAAACAGATTTCTTCTACGTGGATGTTCTGCCCCAACGTTAAGGCTCGAGATAGATCTGTTGGTTCTTTTTATTCTATTTGGAATGTTTTGTAGTGATGTTTCCCTAATAATGCTTTGGGAAAAACAGATTTGGAAGGGATCTTTGTCCTTATTAACCATTGAGACGGTACCAGGAGCGTTGTTTCAGCTGTACCACCGGCTAATAAATTGCTTGCAGCAAGAACAACAGCCGTCCCTCTCTGGAGAGTCAAGTACCAAACCGAACAATAATTCTTCACTTTGTCAAAGGGTTTTTACAATCATTTGGAATGCTTGCTTAGAGGAGCTTATTTTACCTAATGAATGCTCCATTCAGGAATAGGAAAACTTGAGGGCTGAGCTGAGCCAACAGTTCTCCTTTGTGTGGAGTTTGTTTCCTCTCTTTTCACTTCCATTATTCTCAGAAGACCTCTGGCTGCTCCCCCACTTATCTCTGCTTCCATTTGTCCCCTGGGAGCTTTGGATAGTCAAAGTTCTGCTGCTTCTGAGAGCAGGAATGGGGGAGTTGTGGTGAAATGTTTTGGTAACTGACTCTGTGTGAGCCTTTTAGAAACTAGCGCAGTGTTAAAACTGTGAATTTGGAGCTGCCTGGCACTCCTTCTTGTCTGTTTTCTGATGTGTGCAGAACACAAGCACAGAAAGAAACATCGGCGAGGATGATGGGTAAGGAACGCCTTGAAAGGGCTGAGAGATTAAGTTCGTCATTCTCAGTAACTTATTGTGTGGCTTCATTCAGCTCTGGTTACAGAGTGTTTTCATGTGCTGGCACAGTGATGAAGTGTAGCTCGTTAAATGGTTTGGATTGTCTTTGGATAAAATAATTACAGTAATACAGGTGCTGTTTCTATTGTTTTCTTCTAACTTTTATCAAACCTCCTTTATTTGAGGAAATGCAAATCCAATACATTCGCTTCTTGCCAGCTTCTAACTTTTTGTGTGACTTGGCCTTTAGAACCTAGTGTTAACAATGTGAAGCAAGTTGAGTTTTTTCCTTTTAATCTGTAAAATGCAGTTAGCAATACTTGACTCCATCTCCTGTTTGTCATGTTCTGTCCAATCTGTGGATTTGGCCAGGTTCTGTGGGACACAGCATTGTCTTTTTGTAGTCAGACTTGTTTGAGAAAGCTGTTTGGATTCTCTATTTGGGGTTTTTTTGTGGCCATTTTGCAATTCAGTGATCTTTATAAATGAAAGTTAGAAAGTATTAAGGCATTCACATAGATGTTGATGATAAGTCAGCACACCATGAAGCTCCTTTGTTTTCAGTACTGAGTTTTTCAGCTTTGATTTGGGGTTTTTTTTCACTTAAAAACACGGGGACACATCAAACGTGTGGCTGGTGACTTAGAGAATGCGCATCGTCCTGTGTTGAGGTTGGGAAGCCACCTCAGAGCTGGCTGCCAGAGACCAGCATTGTGCTGTCTCCGTTGCAGAGACAACAGACGTTGAAGTTTTAGAGCGTGATGGCTACGTGGCACAAGACCAGACAGGAGAGCTTTTCTTTTCCCTGGGTGGTAAATCTTGCTAGATAATTCATGATGCAAACTGCTGTTATTTCTAGATTATGTGAGCCTCGGGTGGCACAGCAGATTTTCTTACCTCCCCAAGTTAGATGAAAAGCTGAACAAACTTCAAGAGCAGCAAAATTTGTCAGTGACTGCACTGCAGTAGATCAACTGATACCTCTGTGCTCGTATCACTTCACTCCCCAGTGTGGCCAGAGTGGTTCAGCTCTCACGCAGTCTCCTTTTTGCCTTTTTGTTAGGAAGAAGTAGGATTGCAAAGATAATGGGTGAAGGCACTGGAGCATTCACGGCAGTAATTTCTAAGAGCTGGAGATAAATAAGCAGGCAAAGTTGAAGACTTATCTGGGTGGGGGTATTAGCATTTTGAATACTCTTTGCACGGATGCAGTTATCACTTAATTGACTTTACCTTAGGGAACACTAGAAAATCACTTCGCAGCTGTAAGGGGAAGCCTCGTTCACGCAGTCCATAATGGCTCGTTCTGCCATACAGTGAACCGAGGGCCTTGTACTCCCCATGTCACAACAGGAGAGGAGAAAGGCTGCTTCAGATCTGCCGCTATGCAAGCTCTGGTGTGGCAGTCAGCATGTTCTCCTCCTTCCTTTACTCCTGTTCTCATGATTACCTTCATTAGCTTGAATCACAGCTGTCCCCTCGCCTCTTTCGAGACGAGGAGACACAGTCAGCACCGAGCTGTGGTCTCTTGGCGTTGGTGCTCCCACACGGCTCCTTTCCCCAGAAGGACAGAGCTGTTTCGGCCCAAGGCCCAGCTCATCACCCACGAGATCAGGTGGCAGCAGTGGGTCCGTAGGTCTGTCTGCTGTGCACACCTCTCCTGCCTGAGAGCCAGGGTCTGCTCAGCTGCCTTTTCTGGGAATTTTGAAGCCAGCTGACAGTTCAGCATTCAGGGCTGCAGCAGTTTGTGCTACAAATGGGGTGGTAATTGCCTGCTCCCTGGAGAAGCGAGCGTGATGAGCAGTGTGCCTGCTGTGCACAGGCTGCCGACCATCCCATCTCATGGCCGAGAGGGCAGGGATGGAGCCACCATCCTTCGTGTCCCGTTCTCTGTGTCATCTGTAGAGGCCAAGGAGCAACACAGCAACCAGGAGGACACCAGCGTGTTGATTTTGTTTCTTAAACTTGCCCTTCGGTCTTCTGTCAGAAACAAAGAGGGTTGTTTTGAGTTTCAGAGGATGTTTGTGGGTAAAGGATTGATTGTACGATATGTAGAGAGGCTGTGGTCGGGCCTGCCATTTGCCTTGTTTGGCAGAGATGGGTCTGGTCTCCTGCAGGCAGTACAAAAATGAGCCCGGAGCAGGGGTTCTGGGCTCAGGTGGGTGTTTGGGCCTCAGCCCCGCTGGCTCTCACCCTGCCGACACGCTGGAGGTGGCCGCTGCTCTCACAACCCCACAGCTGATGTTGGTGCCACCCCCAGCTCACTAGGGTCTGCTCCTCCAGAACAGTTACTCGCTGTGCTTGGAGTCATTAATTTAAAATTTGCCATCTAAGCATGTTAGGGGTTTATTAGTATTATTCCTTCACCAGCAATATTGGTTACTCTGGGCATTGTTTAAAAGCTTATTTTTTTTGCATTTCTTAAAGCGAGATTTGGCTTAGAGCAAAATCAGTAAAAGGAAAAGAATTAGGAAATCAAACCCTTCCTTTCCCTTTTCGAACCTCTCGGTTTTCCAACCTCAAATAAGTACGTGAAAGGGGTTTAACAACTTTAAATTGGATTTTGGAATGTCAGATGACTCTAATAGCCTTTGTACACAAATAACAACAGAAGAGCTGATTATTGTTTCTGGGCTCCGCGATGCACTTATGTAATCGTTAATCTTGGCACTTCTTTATCTCCAGCAGATTAGGAGGCCGCTGTCATTTTGCAGACTGCCATTAAGTAGACTTTGTTAGTGTTTAAATATGTGAAGCTTAACTTTAAGCTTCCTTAATGTATGCACTGGAGGTATCCTGTGCGTGCAGCCTTGCAATAGAGCTGTTGTTCTAAGTTTCAGTCACATATCTGCTGCCGCAGTCTGATCTCAGACGTGGTTTCATGTACAAAGTTTGTTAATCGGCATCTGAAGACGCTTAGAAAGCTTTTTAAGCGTAAAGCATTAATATATCTGTTTGAAACAGCGAGCAAACTTGCTTTATCTGCTACCTTTCAGTTGGTTTAATCACCGAGAGGCAGGAAATTACATGCTATGAAATGAGTAGGCAAAAAGAAAGGGTTTTAATGAAGGTCGTAGCACCTAATCTGATTGTGGCAAAGGAAGAGCTTTAGCTAGACCTTTTTTCTTTTCACAAGTTCATAATTTTCTAAACCATTTTTGTGGGCAGCTACATTTTTTTCTTTCATGATTCTTGTCATGAAATGAAGATGATTTTCAAACACTGAGGGCAGCATGTAGAGGCATCGTGAAGATATAAAGAAGCACAGAAACAGAACTGAGTCCAGGGAGATGGTGTGACCATGGTTGGCGAGGGTCAACACTGTAATTCATGGTTTGAAAAAGCTGTTGGAGAAAATAACTTTCTGTCTGGTAGGAGTGGTCTTGATACTGTTTGATAGTGGTTTTATTTTGTTGTAAGCCAGAACCTGTAACATTTCCAGCTCAGGTATCACACAGCGTGTTCTCCCTCCTGGTGCAGTTTTTGGGGGCAGGTTGTCGTGTTTTCCTGCTGTGCCCTTCTACAAGAGAACATCTGAGGGAGGAGAAAACTGCGTGCCCAGTAGCAGACGGACAGAACTGGGTACCCAGCCCACCTTGCAGAGATGTAGGACCACTGGGTGGCTTTGTGAGAGTCAATCAAGTACTGCTAAGATCACAAAGAAAAAAGTTCTGTCACCATAAAACTGGAGCGATGCAGTCAGTGGTTGAGACAAGGGGAAGGGCATCAGTTTGAAGTATACAGTCAGTTTGAAGTATACAGAAGGCCGTGTGAAGCTCTGGTACAAAAACTGCGAGTAGGTAGGAAGCATCCTTAGCCAGGAGCGTGTGTGGCCGTGCTTAGTGCAGTGTGTGGTGTCTGGCAAGGGTGCGAGCCAGTCCAGCTTGTCTTGAGCAAATGGTCCATAGTGTGCGGGTCTCCTCCTCAAAGCAGTGTGATCAGGTGTTCAGAGGAGTCGTACTGCTGTTAAGGAAGAGCAACAGCAAAATTACATTCTGTGTCAATTTTTCACTGCCCAGGCTGTCTTCTGGGCAGTCCTAGAAGCGATACAGCCTTTCTGTTGATGCCACAGATAGGCTGATATTGCTGTCTCCGAGATCAGGCAGGGGATGAAAGAAGCGTCTTTCTTGGAGACAAAAGCATCGTTTTGTGTATCGCAAAAAAAGCCTCTAAGCTCATGGTAACATCTGTTCCTTCTAGGGTCTTCAGTAGGTATCAGGGAATGTATCAGCTCTAAGTCATGGGTTGGTTTTGGACTTCAGTGACATTTTCTTTTAAATGGAGGAAGTGTAAGTATAATTCATCTGTTTTGTGCTCCCCGTTCAAAATCTAGGGGAGCAACTGAAGCTGCGGTGGCCGAGGATGCGGCTTCCTCCAGTCTCCCTCAGTTTTGCTAATCCCCCGGTGACCTCTGAAGAGGACTAGTGAAGAGGAGCTCTGACAAAATAACACGTGCACTAGAAATGGTGGTAATGGGGAGCATCCCGAGATAAAACAGTGCCCCCCTGTCAGCTAGAAGGGTGTGGGACAGACTCCAGAACCTCCTTTGTAAGGTTGAGGGAGTTGGGTTGTGGTTGGCTTCTAACAGTTGTGTTTCGCGGAGGGAGTTGCAGAATTTGTGCTCAGTATGGGCTGCCACGTGAATCCCAGCAGGAGGGGCTGGAGGGAGTTAATAAATGAGTGAGAGCTGCTAAAAGGCTTTTTTCTGAAGTTGTTTTTTGGTTGTTATTGTTCATCTCTTAGATGAATCATCTGAAAATGAAAATTTAAACTAGACATTTAGAGCGCACCTTTGTGAGAAACTAATGATTCCACTTGGCATGCAGCATCAAAGGAAGCCTTTTTAATGACATCAAATTCGTGTACAGCCAAAAAGAAAAAGAAAATATCTTAAAAATGCAGATGTAGTCACTTCAGAAGGATGGAGTTTCTAGTCTGGGTGAAGTACATTTTTTTTTTTTCCCCCTGCAACTTTTTTCTCCTGAAAGTAACTTCAGGTTTTGAGTGTTTTTCCATCAAAGCACAGCTCTCCTGTAAGGAAGGGGCCTCCTCACCAGCCGGCTTTGCCCAGCTTTACCCACACGGATGAGAGTGGAAGAGATGAAATTACAACATTATCCACAGTTAGCTGGTGCTGCAGTCTCATTGACCTAATGGCCCTTTAACGATTCAGGAGCCTGTCACCTCGTTAATGAATTTAGAAGAAATTGTTCACAAATCTGACATTATAGTGCAAGTGATTAGCTTTCCCAGGTGTTTTTTTTTAATCTAGTAACTGTAGGTGTCATTTGATTTGTGCTGGTAGGTAGCCTAATGAGACCATTGAACCGAGGTGTAATTTTGCAGATGGATGGCACAAACGTATGTAGATTCTTAACAAAATGAAATGACTGAGGTTTCATATTGTATAAAAGGAAGTCTAAGACTCTCTTAAGTGCCCTTTTACCACTGTTCTGAAGCAAGTAAGAGATTTTTCCTTAATGAACGCTAGTGTAATTTAGCCAGCAACTAACTTACTCTCATAATTCTGCACAGGGTAGCTGTGTGCTTTGTCATAGGGACTAAAATTATTACCTTCAAAGTGTTGATCTTTTAAGACTGTTTGCAACCTCTGAAAAATAATTGAAGTAAAGGTTGTTGTGCTGTGATAATTCTAGCTGACGAGCTGAAGTGGTGCTTAAAACTGATGAGTGGTTGGTTTCTTCTTTGTTTTCCTACTGCAAGCAAATAAACAGAAATGTTAAGATTTTCCCCTAAGCCAGTACAAATAATTAAGGCAATGAAATACGGAGGGCAGTGTGGGAGCTAACAAATGCCAGTGTTGAGAAGGCCAGTTCCAACACCTGAGAGTAGGAAATCTCATATAAAATGGAGGTCTGTGCATTACTCTGCAGGGCCAATGGCACAGGTAAAGTAGATTTTCGCTCATAAATGCTACATTATTAAATGACTTTCATTGTTAACATCTTTTCTTCCAGTGGATTGGGAAATTAGATAGCACTACAAATACATTGGTGCTTTTCAGTACAGGTTTCATTTTGGTGGGAGGGGGAAGAATGCATGAGGTACTGTCCAGCTTGCTCCAGCAAATAAATATAGCATGAAATGTTCTGCAAAATTTGCTTTCTGTTCTCCTCTCCAATAATAATATGAAGACCAACATGCAGACAACAGGAAGGAGAAATGGATGTAGCTTTGCTNGGGGCCAATGGCACAGGTAAGGTAGATTTTCACTCATAAATGCTACGTTATTAAAAGACTTTCATCGTTAACATCTTTCTTCCAGCGAAGTGGGAAATTGGGTAGCAGTACAAATACATTGATGCTTTTCAGTACAGGTTTCATTAAAGACTCTGAGAAACCTCAGCGTGATTGAGTGTGTAAGGACACTTTCCCTGCTCCAAGATGCACGTGGATCTTGGTCCACCAGCTTGATCCATTTCCACTTTGACAGAGAACACGCGCTGGTTTGTTCCAGCAGCGTGGTAAAGATTGTATCATAGCAGAACTGGGCTTATGCCCCTGCTGTAGGTGTTCCTCTTTGCAAAATCCCAGGGTTAGTGGTTATCTGTAGGAAGAAACTGGGAACGTCAAAACCTGAGTGAACCCTTGAATCAGGTAAAAACACGCAGAGAGGATTAACATAAGCACTAGCTTGCTGCTTACTGAGTAAATGCAGTAGCAAATCGGAGCAGGAGTCAGCGTTGGCAGTTACTGCGATAATAGCTCACACCTATGTTGCTTCCAAAACTTATGTTTGGTGTAATTGTGTCAAGAGCAGTGTTTTGCAGCTGTGTTTTTAAAGCTTTGCTTTTTTTTAAAAAA
>WAAB01022455.1:363-24253 GCA_013389865.1 Piaya cayana
GGGAGAAGAGCCCAGCTCCCTCCTCTCCACAACCTCCTTTCAGGTAGTTGGAGAGAGCAATGAGGTCTCCCCTCAGCCTCCTCTTCTCCAGGATAAACACCCCCAGCTCTCTCAGCCGTTCCTCATCAGGCCTGTTCTCCAGCCCCTTCCCCAGCTTCGTTGCTCTTCTCTGGACTCGCTCTGGACATTGTCCATATAATTACATGTGAAAATGGATATTTTATTATATATATTTATATAAACCATTTCTGAACAGTTATTGTCCCAGCAAAGCATATCTAGATCTAAATCTAGAAGTGTATGTTAGTCTAGCAGGCAACCAAAGTTATGAGATAGATCCAAATCAGAAAAAGCAGTTGTATTTACTCTAACACTCCCTGAATTCTCTGCAGTGGGTACAGAATTGAGGGAGTAGAACAGAAACATTATTCTCACACTGAACAAATTCTTAGGGGAGAACTACTTGCACTCATCATTAGTAAGGATTGTCAAAGAAATTTTAGGCACATTTAATTCTAATCTTTTTCAAGTATTTACTGTAGAAACTGTACAAAAAAAGAACAGATTATGGTATTTTCAGAATTTCAATTTCTGAAACCTCCATTTTTGTCTCAAATTTGGTATTCTTTTGCCCACGTCTCAGTGTTTGCAACTTTACTAGATATGTAGAAGTCACGTGGACTGGGCTGGGAGTCAGCCCTAGACACAGATCTATAAAGGTTTTTGTCTGCCTGTAGCCGTCTATACCAGTACCAGGTATCTAGGCTTCCGTTACAGTTGGTGAAGATCCCATCTGTATCCAAGTCAAAAGAGATCAGAGAGGGATTCAGCTTAATGTTGAGCAAACCCTTCCATTTGGTCAACTGAATCTCTCTTTCTAGACTCAATGAATTAGATCTGGATAGATTTTTTCACTGAGGATTGTGAAAACTTGGTTTCTTGTGGAATTTTAGGTCTACATTTCTAGGTATTGAAGCTGTGGGTTAGTTCCATTTTTACCACCGTCACTTTAACCTTCCAGAGTAAAAGACCCACAGTGAATGCTGCCTAGAAAGAAAAGATAGAAAGAAGGTGGGCAAGATAGACTATAGAAAAGACCAATGATGAATCACAGAATCATAGAATAACCAGGTTGGAAGAGACCCACCGGATCAAGTCCAACCATTCCTATCAAACACTAATGTATAACGACATAAAAGTAGCCTTCAAATACCTAGAAGTAAAGTATTAAGAACAAGAAATCAATTCCTCATATTTGATAAGCATGGGAGAAAAAGTTATGAATATAAACTGCAGTAAGAACATCTTTCTAATGAAATTGATTATTGCAAAATAGAGTGAATCACATGGAAAAGTTGCAGTGTGTCCATGCCTGGAAGCTTTGGTCAACAGGCAGAGGGCATGGACTGGATTTTTTTTTTCTGGTATCTCTTCCAACCTCATTTCTAATCATTTTATGACTGTATTTTTCTGTGCTGGGGAATTGGAAAAATGATCTCTATGGGTGGAAATGGACTTACCCCCATCACACAGGCCTCCTGACACCACCAGCAGAATTGTAAATGAGGAGCGAGACAGGCTGTAGCTCTTTAATGGGGCTTTGCTGCCAAGGGGCCCAACGTGTTTCCCATAATGAGGCGGGGGTAGGAGGAGAGAAAAGGGAAAATCTTCCATTCTTTATATTTCCATAGTATTTTGTAATTAATTTGATGCTTTTACAGAAAATTAATTGGGTTTTGATAATGAAATAGAAAGGACTAGCTAGACACCAGCAAATTAAAAAAAAAAAAGGAAAAAAAACCCACTGCCTAATAGGCCCCCACATCAGACTGATAATGCCGTCTCCCTCAGGTTCTTCAGAAAAAAACAGCCCAAGAGGAGACACTGAGAAAGTCCTTGTCAATTTAAAGGGTTAATCTGCCTTCCTTCCCCACTCCCCTGCTCCCTCACAACTAAAGCTAAGCAGATTAATTAAAACTTAAAAGGATTCTGATTTAGTTATGAGTAAGAAAGTGAAGTGCTGCAGCCTCACGCCTATAATTCACCATTGCAGAGTGACACTTAGTCAGGCTGAGCTGTAATTAGTTTATGATGTAGTGTGTTCCCTGCAATTCTTCATAAAACCTCTCTTTTAGGTGTTTTTTTTTTTGCCTGCCTTCTCTCTCCTCTCCTCACCTCCCACCCAAGACAAAGGTATTTAACAGTGGTAAATATTAATTCGTAGGAAGGTGACAGCTGTGGGTCAAACAGGAGCTGATCAATCGGCTCCGTAGACTCAACAGGTATCTGCTCCGCTTCATCTGTCATCCCCTGGTGAAACAGAAAGCCATTATATAATATCTCTACTTAATATTTCATTTTTTACCAATACATTATCAGTAGAAAAGCAGTGAGAGGGGGAAAAAACCAGATTCACATTCATGAGTGCCTCTGCCTCCCCTTACAGTACTACGTGGTGGAACCAAGTTATTATTCATATTCCTCACATAGCAGTTAAATTCCCAGTAGGAAATAATTTATAAATCTATGAATTTCTGTTGTCATATCTTTCAACAATCAAGCCCACGAACCATAAATACATTTCACCTTTTGTGAAAATACAGTGCAGAGAGTATACAATTACTTGGATGCCCTTAAAATTACAAGGATGAAAATATTTCCATTTTTTTGCATCAGGTCTTTACATAGAGGTGGTTTTCAGCCTATGAAGCACAGAATCATTTAAGTTGGAAAAGATTTAAAATCACCAAGTGAATTCAAACCATTAACCTAACTCTGCCAAATCCACCACTAAACCCTGTCTCCAAGCATCACATCTACACGTCTTTTAAATACCTCCAGGGGTGGTGACTCAACCGCTTCCTGGGGCAGCTTTGCCAGTGCTTGGTGACCCTTTTGGTGAAGAAATATTTCCTAATAGCCAATCTAAACCTGCACTGGCACAGCCTGAGGCCATCTCCTCTTGTCCCATTGCCTGTGACTTGCGAGGAGAGACCGACACCCATTTCACCACAACCTCCTTTCAGGCAGTTGTAGACAGTGATAAGACCTCCCCTCTGCCTCTTTTAATCCAGGATGAACAACCCCAGCTCCCTCAGCTGTTCCTCACAGGACCTGCACACCAGGTCCTTCACCATCTTCTTATCCCATCTTCACACATGCTCCTGCAGCTCAATATCTGATCCAGCCTTCTGGATTTTGATGAGAGATTTCAAGAGGAAATTCCTTGAATACACCTGCAATGCATCCATAAAATGAACTGGAGAGATCGATCCCTACTGTGGGATGTGACATCCTGCACTTTTAGTTTGAGAAGAGAGAAGGGAGAAGTTTGGTGGTTACACGGTGTTGAAAATTAACCACCTAGAAATTGGAGGGAGTGGTATTTCAGCCTCTAAAACATTCACTGAGGCTTTAGAGGATGCTGATCTATTCCTTCCTTTGTCGGAGGGAACACCTGTATCCTGCATAAGTTCCCCTTCAAGGTTTGGGGTTTAGGGACACCAAGATATCCAACTAGTTCCCTTGGCAAGGGGAACACCTCTAATCTCTGAGTGACCATTGTGTTTGTCTTTAGTTTCTCCCCTTGAAAAGGTTTCCTACAGGCTTGCAGCAGCTCGCAGAAGCAACAAAGAGGAATTTCAGTGGCACTTTAATGGAGTGAATCCTAGATCTCTTAAAATGACGTCCAGTCTGAAACACCGATAGACTCAGTCAGTCAGATCTGCAGCAGCAGCGTTGTGTCTGAGCAGGAGATGGGTGCTGGGGTCAGCTCGGTTGTCTCAGCACAGGTATCTAAAGTGTTGGGAACCGAGATAACTGCAGGGGGCTGGCATCTAACACTCTCTGTGCAGTGATCTGTGCGATTCCTGGCTGACACCACAAACCAGGCGCCCTTGGGTGACCCAAATGCACTGAGCACCCACCTGTCAGGAGCTGCATTAAACCCACAGAAGGAATAATAAATAAATAAACCAGGCCAGCTGGGCTCCTGATGCCTTTCTGAGTATCAAGGGGAATTAAGCATTTGTCTGTAAATCTCTCAAAGAACTCAATTCGGTTTACGATGCCATTTGATACGCAGCAACTCCCAACCGCTGCTCCTGAGGTGGTGAGGTCTCCTAAAAGTCCAGAATTAGCTCTCTCTGGCCCCTGCAGATGTTCAGGATACCTCTGGTGTCTCATGTTACACTTGGTGTCTCTCTGAGGCATCTGAACTGAGCCTGGAGTGTTTGTCAGTGACCAGCAGACCTTTGTAAATCAACTCAGGCTGCATAATTCAAGAATGATGTGATGGGATGAACCACAAAGTTCCCTCAGTGGCATTTCAGGGTGGATTCAGAGATTCCAGTTCATGACATGATATTTGATACGTTAATAGACTGAAAAAGGGCTTTCCAACATGTAGAGGTTTTTTAAGACAATCGGGAAGCAACAAAAGGAGAAAATGTGGATACTTTCTACATCCCTCCTGGAATCAAGTAAGATTCCAGAAACATTGCAATGCATTTGTCTGCTAATGACCTTCCGTAGCTGCCCTGTTTGCTAACAAAGGACCAGCGGAATTTTTGGAATTGAAAAGCTTTTCGTGATGAAATTTTCAACAAGATCACTTCTGGTGGCTGCAGTTCCAAGTTCTTCTGGGATGAAGCCACAAGGGCTTGTACTGGATCTACATAGAAACACAGAACGGTTTGGGTTGGAAGGGATCTTAGAGATCATCGGACTCCAGTGATGATCAGCAATGACTGCTTGTTGGGATAAAGAGCGTATACATTGATGTTTACACATTTAACTTCCCAGCTTCCTGCCCTCCGTGTGATTTCCAGGCTTTAAAGTTCTTTTCTAGCTGTGTCCCATAACATGAAATGCATTCCTCTCCTTCCTTTGTTTCACTATTTCCTCTATGCTTATACTCCATGCAACCCATAGTCATTTATATCTGTTAAAACCGATAGCATCGTGTTATCATTCTAGTACAGAACAGCTTTATGCTCACTTTTGACTACAAATACGTGAGACTGTGAAGAGTTTGGCTCTCCGCATTCAATAAATATTAAGCAATTTCAAGTTATCATGGAAAAAAATAAATCTATTCTGACTTGTGATGAATACTGGATTCCATGTTTTCTTTCTAAAAAAAATTTAATATTTGTTTTGGTTATTCCATCTGATGCTCCCCAATCTGGTGGAGAGAAAACAATATGTTCTGCTAATGACTATGTTTTTAATGTCTGATGAATTTTCTTCTGTGAGAGAAGGACACAGCTCTTTCAAGCTCAGCAGCTGAATGGATCTATACGCCCCCAGGCGCAATGTTGCCAGGATAATGACACAGCTAATGTAATTAATTAACCCTTTTGAAGTCTTAATGTTTCAAAAATTTCAGGTAATGGTATTTAGGTAGCAATTTTGTTTTATTTTATTTTATTTGGACTTATGTAAGATTTCAATTCGATACCCACGCAACCCCTCCCTCAGCAAAAGGCAAAAGGAGGAAAAAAATAAAATAAGCCTCATCACTCCAAATGAAAAAAAAGCATAAATTAAGTAAACAGAGAATTGTTAAGCTATCTAATTTTTAAATTTTTATTTTCTACAACTTACACTGTCCACTAAAACAACCCAACCCAACTGATTCCCTTTGTAAAAATGTAACAACAACAATAATAATATTAATAATACTTTGATTGTGACGTTTGAAACGTAGGTTGAAAACCGAGTTGTGCAAATCACAATGTGACCTTGGTTGCAGTGCTTAATTGCTAAGTGCCTTGTTCCATGATATTTAAAAAAGGGGACAATATCATTTCTTTTTCCTTGATTTTTGTTTAGAATAGGACAGGATCTGGCCTTCCCTATGGCAGCAACAGCGAAGTTCTGCTCTTCATGGAAGCCTTTTCCTCCTGAGTCCTGCAGGTGAGATGACTCCCAGTGCTGATAAATACGTCCAGGCAACTCAAGCAGTTGGAACTTGCCTTTTAATTCCATTTAAATAAAATGACTAAAATCCTATTTCCCTTTATATCTGTGAAAATCTGGGTTCTTTCTATTGCGCTCTCTGGGGCCTCTCACATTTACATCAACATTCCAAAAACTTGTATTAGTTGCTTTTATTTTTATTTTGTCTTGTCTGTTACCTTAAGATTATATCAGGTGCCTTTTTTAACCCATGGAAAATGAGTATCAATGTTGTTTCTCCATCAAGCCATCCAGGGAATCCAGATCCACCACACAAATGCAAACTCAAATCTTCCCCATCTCTGATAACGCTGCCTGTCAGAGCAGCAGGACGAGCAGTAGGGCTGGGGAAGGATGGAGATATGCTTCAGCGCCCTTTTCATTCTGCGGCATTGAAAAATTACACAGCGGGAGAAAGGCTATTTTCTTCCTCAGGATAAGGTTGTGTTTTTAAAAAACGTTAATTAGAATGTGAAAAAAAATTGGACTTTATTTTGATAAAGTGTATAATCTTTAATTTTTGTCCCCTGTAAAATCAACAGAAACTTAAACAAGCCATTTAATAATAAAGATCAGTCAAATTACAGGTTATTATTCAGAACTCTCATTTTCATTCTAGTTGATTTTGCTAAAACCCCTCAGCAACAGGTAAAAGGAGGTAAGAAAAAGCACAGTTACACTGCAAAACCTGATTTTTCCTTTTTCAGTGATGATATCAGGAACAGAGAGAAGTAAAACTTCTTGATCTGAAAATATCATAGGTATTCAGCCAGCTAAACAGAGTCATCTAGTGTCATTTTGGGTACCATGAGATTATAAATTCTGGAATGGTTTGGGTTTGAAGGCACCTCAAAGCCCATCCATCCACCCCTGCCATGGGCAGGGACACCTCCCACTGGATCAGGGGCTCCAAGCCCCATCCAACCTGGCCTTGAACCCCTCCCTCCAGGGATGGAGCAGCCACAGTTTCCCTGGGCAACCTGGGCCAGGGCCTCCCCACCCCCACAGCACAGCATTTCTTCTCAAGATTTCATCTCAATCTCCCAATTTGCAGATCAAAACCATCTCCCTCATCCCATCCCACGGGATTCCTGTGGCAGTTACCACCCTCAGAGCTCGTCAGCATCCCTGCCATGACTCCTAACCCATCTTGATGCGAACGATGAGTTTGATTCAAGCTTTATGTGTACATCTCTTGTAATGCAAACTCCGTGAAGTATCTGAGCAGGTGGAATCTAGGCAATTGCTCTGAGGGAACCACATTTTCTGTTTGCTCACCATAGATGTTTCCTTGCATGTTTCCCCCAGTGATTAAGTCCTGTTGCTCCCTCCTCTCCAGGAAGATTTGATTCATTGAGTATATTCATGGTAATACAACAATATTTTATTTATATCTTTTTTATTTTCCTGACTGTGCATTTTTTCTGTCCCAGTAAGATGTTGTATTGCAATACAAAGTACCTCTGCAAGCATCAAGTCCTACCTCTACTCATCCTTGCAAAAATCACCTCAGAGCAGTGATGAAAAGCTGTATTTTATGGGGATGCTCGTGGTTCCAAGAATCTCGTCCCCGATGAGCATTACAACAGCTGACTCCCAGCTATATTAAGGGGAAAGCTGACAGAAGAGGCAGGTACGCTAGTTTTATACCAGATGAGAGATTCCACGTGCCAGGGCAGCACAAAAGTCCAATCCTTTGGCTGACGCTTGGAGCATCTTGGAAAGAATCCTGTTTCCATGCCCCCCCCCCCCATTTTATTTTTTCTGGAAATGAGCATTCCAGCGAGTGTGCGTTCAGTGCTATGCGTGTGCTTTAGGAGATCAGAACGCTGGCACTAATCCCTTTCCGATCCTGGTGGCAATATCAGAGTATTAACAGAGGCTTTTTAATTGTGAGCTTTTAAACAGCCATATTAAAAAAAAAAAAAAAAGGATATGCAATATAATCTTGCCCAAATGTTATTTCAATGCCAATAAAAACCAATGAATAGACTGAAGACCTTAGTAAATAAAACCCTGTTATTTTACTTCGGGGATTGTGATTGTTGGCCAGACTCAGGATTTTCACTGAAAATGAGATTGGTGGTTTTATTTTAGCCTGAGCAGATAATTCACATTTAAAAAAAAATAGTTTGATAATTATTCTCATTAGTCAACTAGGACAGAGCGAGATGTAATGTGTTTAAGCTGCAACGGAGAAATTTAGGTTAAATTTCAGCAGTGAAAGAGAGAGAGAAGGAAGAAAAGAGAGTAAAGAAAATTTTTAAAGTGCAAGAATTCAGGGAACAAAATAAGAAGCAATGAGAAGATGTGGTGTGAAACGCAGAAGTTCTGAGAAATGAAAAACCTTACCAAGGAGGTATCTTGATGGAATGAAGCTTTCCTTAAATCCACTGAAGATGTGGGGACACGTTTCTTTTATTTATACATTTTTGTGATTATTTCTATCAAGTGCTTGACTTATCTAGTTCAATAGTAGTTTTCTAGAAATAATAGAAATAATAGTTAGGTGTCAAGACTTACTCCAGTGGTCAGCAAGGAGAGACTAGATCCCAACAACTCATCCCATCATAAAATTAGTGTCTCTTCCTCTCGGGATTGATTTATGTCTTGACATATCCATCTCCTACTAACTATAGCAGGAAGGTAGTCAACTAGCTCGGACCAAATGCCTAATTCAGTATTGGAAAAGATAGGTAAGACGACATTCACCTAGGCTAGAAATGTAAAATGAAGCCTTTGATAAGGACCTCAGGTACCTGTTAGTGACCTGAATTAAGTGATCGATGACTCCTCTTGGACTTTTATGAATGTGTCACAGGAACAATATTTTATTTAGACCTGTGAGCGTGACCTTTCCGAATTGCAGCTCTAATTCAGAGGGAGATGGAATAAGGAGCTTCAAATAACAGGAGTGAAGCGCATACAGGTCTGCGTCGGGAGTCTGGGAACTGAGGTAGGAAGGCTGCGAGCTGAATGAGCGTGTGTGCTGAGTGTGGTGGCATCGAGGGCACTGAAATAGTGGGAAAAGGTTACAACTGGTAAGGAAATCGGGAATTACTGCTGAATATTTAGTCTAATGAAATCAATTTTCATCTTCTGCAATCTAGTACATTTTCTCAGAGTAACAGAAGGTTGCAGGAGTTCATCAAAGGCTACAGACAGTAAATTTTAAATGCTGGGAGACTGGGAGTGTATTGGAGACACTGCAAACCTACCGAGGGTAAGTGCATCTTTATTCACTGAAGGAATGCTTATGGGCAGCAAGTTTTACTGCATTTTGCACCATTTTCAATAGGACGATGCCACACAGGTCGCATCTCAGAGTGCGTCTGCCTTTTAGGTCTGTTAGTTTCTGATTCATCAGTGACGAGGATGTTGCTTGGACTTCAGGATTTCCTGCCCCTCGTGCAATAATTATGCGCTGATAGTGCTGCTGAGCTGTAACTCGGACTAGTTTGTGATTAAAATCACCTTCCTACATCAGGCAAGAGCAAAGCATCATTACAACTACTTTGAACTAAAAAAAACCCCAACCTGATGATGTCTTCACTAATTTGAGAGCTCTCTTTACTCTAAACACTCTCTGTAACAGAAGGAAATCACTCCTGTGGCTCGTTAGTTCCTAGATACTACAGGACAGTTTTAAACCTCTACAGTGTAGTGCACTTAAGTGAATGTTTCATACTCCTGTAACAATTTGTATTTTATTGTGACACAGCTACAGCTTAAAAGATTTTAGGGGATGTAAAAATCATTATTTGTACATACGAGAAAAGTCCAGGTAAAGCTGTAGAATGTGACCAAATTCTTCCTAATCCAAAGAGCTCACTCGATGTTCACTGCAGGAGAAGAAAAATATATTTTACTTTTCAGACAATAAAACAATCCCTTTGCTTATCCCTGGGAATGATAAAGTGGCACCTTCCTAATGAGTCTCTGACAGTGGATGAAGAGTACGTATTATTCCTAAAGAAGAAGAGAGATTTTTTTCCTACACATGGACTGTTCTGTATTTCTTTCTCAGCATTTCAATACTTTCACACCAGAAGTTCAGAAAATTTAGATAATTTAGGGGGAGACTTTAGAGCAGCTTCCAGCATGGAAAGGGGCTCCAGGAAAGCTGGAGAGGGGATTTTTAAAAGGGTCTGGAGGGACAGGATGAGTGGAAGGTCTTTAAATTGAAAGGGGGAAGATTTGGATTAGACATTATGAAGAAATTCTTCATGCTGAGGGTGGGGAGGCCCTGGAAGAGGTTGTTCAGAGCAGGGGTGGCTGCCCCATCCCTGGAGGGGTTCAAGGCCAGGTTGGATGAGGATGGAGCCCCTGATCCAGTGGGAGGTGTCACTGCCCATGGCAGGGGTGGAACTGGATGGGCTTGGAGGTCCCTTCAAACATAAACCATTCCATGACTCTATGATTCCATGACAATAAATTTCAGCTAGAGTGTTCCTACACACACTTTTCCCCCCTTCTGATTCTTTTTTTTTTTTAATCATTTGGAAACCTCCTACATCTCTGAAAATGTTAATAGGCTAATTATCACCGAGTTAATTTGCAAGTCATATTCCCTCCTGCCCCCNAAAAAAAGAAAAAAAAGGCGAGTGAACTTAGCCACAAAATAAGTCAAGGGAAAAATGAAGTACTAATTAAGAAAGCTGGGGTTTTATGCAAATGACTTCTTCACCGAAGACAGTCTAATGAATGTGCCCTGAGTCGATCCGTGTGCGTTTTCGCCAAGCTGACAGCTGGCTCGGAGGAAGGTCAGACAGAATCAAGCGTGCACAGAGCATAATCCTTCAGATTGGCAGCTCTGCCCCCTGGTCACTGTTTGATTATCTCCCAAATTGCTGTATTTCACAGAGATAATGATTTTTTATGGTCACAGATTTGAAGACAACTGCTGTATCCTCAGGGTTGTCGTTCTGCAAGGAGACACTGCTGCTTCCTTCAGAGGAGAAGGGGGGGGGGGGGGTGTTGAAAAAGTTGCCCTCTCTCTTTTTTTTTCCCCACTCTCTTTTCCCGCATTTCCTTCTATTCATTTTAAAATTTTATTTATTAATATTTCTTGTAGTCAGGAGGAGCCCCCATCCCCATGAGGCGCCCGTGGCCGTGTCTGTGGGAGGACGGCCGCGCGGGGCCGCGGACATTCTTGCGCCGGGCCCGGCCACGTCTCGTGGAGATAACACAATTCTCCAGTGAAGTATGAAAGAGCAGACGTTCAGGAGCAGAGGAATCGGCGGGGGCTGAGGGGGGCTCTGAAGGAATTCTCCGCACACGGTTGCTGCTCCTCGCTGCTTGGTGGCTCGCGGCCCTGATGGCCAGATACATCGGGCCTCGGGGGCTTGTAAAAAAAACATCGCGGGCCACGAAAGGGGATGAAGGCCGGAGGCGGCCGTGGTGGAGAGATGGTTTTCAAGCCAGGCCAGGTGCACATGTACAAACAACACGGCGTCTCGCATAGTTGCATCCCTCACATTGAGAACCTGTGGATGGGTTTCCCCACCGAAGCGCAACACCTAAAGGGCTGAATGCCTCTGAAAATTGTGGGAAAAAAAATGGCATTCAGTGCTCTGGGGAGGATCCCATCAGAAAATATAGATTCATAGAATCAGAGAACAACCAGGTTGGAAGAGACCCATCATATCATCGAGTCCAACCGTTCCTATCAAACACTAACCCATGTCCCTCAGGACCTTGTCCACCTGTCCCTTAAACCCCTCCAGGGAAGGTGAATCAACCCCCTCCCTAGGCAGCCTCTGCCAGTGCCCAATGACCCTTTCTGGGAAAATCTTCCTCCTAATATGAAGTGTTTTGTCCCAAAGAGCTGGTCATGCGTTATCAAATGAAATGCCTTTTCCTTGGAAAAAAAGCGTTGTTAAAAGTGAGCTCTGCAAAATAACATATTTGCCAAGATAGACAAGGGCAGAGCTTCTGGCAAAACTGAAAAAAATCCTTCTCTGGTGTAAAAAAGCCGTTGTCCTCCTGCGTCTCCAGCCACATCAAAATAGCCAATAGCTTTGTGGTTTGATCACTCAAGGGGCAGATTGAGGTTCTCAAGTAAAGCATATGGATTTATTGATCTATTCATTCACTAATCTATTTATTAAATATTTAATTGAGGAGCCCATTTATGAATTTATTCTTTGCACTTCCTTACATGTCAGTAGAGAGAGGACACTTCATGAGTGATAACTGATGGCAGCTCCCAGAGCAACAACTCTCAAGTGAGGTGAGGTGTCTCTTTCCACTAAGTGGAAAAAATGCTTCAGTTGAAGAAGAATAAACCAGAGGTAAAGTCTCAATAATTAAGATTCATTCCATTCAAAGCTGCAGTTTAAAACTAATTTTCTAGTACTAGTTTGAAAGTCTCGAACAGCAGAATGTTCTTTTTCTACTTTTACTTTTCTTTCTTTCTTTCTTTCTCTCTCTCTCTCTCTCTCTCTCTCTCTCTCTCTTTCTTTCTTTCTTTCTTTTTTAAACTTTTTTTTTGTGATGCCACGTGGAAAAAGAAACTAATTTTTCCAAAATTTTAATTTTTTTTTTCTAAGGTGGGTTCACCACTAGTGTATTATGAACTGCATATAAAACAGAAAGGGGCATCAAACCTTTCCTCTGGATCAGGGCAAGGAGAAACTAATTCTTTACTCCAAATGCTTCATCTTGATAGGAATGGTTGGACTCGATGATCTGGTGAGTCTCTTCCAACCTGGTGATTCTATGTTTCTATGATCTGGAATGTGTAATCAAACTGGAGAACAAACATCAAGTTACAAAGACTTTTCTTGAGTGTGAAGGGAGTATTTTGATCCCTATACTTGGATATGAATGATTTTGAGGTCCTTGCACTAAACAGAGTCTTTCTGGAAGAGCAACAATTTGTGATGGGGATGTCTAAGGGAAAAGAAGATTGAGTTCCATGATGTCTGTACTCTTGGCAACTGGAACGATTGTCTAGGTATCCCTGAGGCAAAAAAAGAAAGCCCATAGATCAACTGACTGGTGGGGAGGTCCTTGTTTAGCACCTGTAAATCTATCATACATTAAGAGGTTTTTTCCTGAGGGAAAGAAGAAAGCAGGATACGGATCGAGCTGGCTCCACTGTGAATGCTTGTTCTTTTGGAGCTGGTGCTATTTCACAACTGGTGTAACCATACTGGGCTCTCATTCAGTGCCCACAAGGCTTTTGTTTGTGATCATTCCTGATCAGACGCCAACCCGAGCATCTACGACATCCCAGACTGTGCGCACTGGCTTGTTGCTTCAGGAATTTAGCTTCGGGACTTCAGCTAAATCAGTGACAGTGACTGATGGGCCTCAGGTCACAGCAGAGAGAAGAAGGAAAAATGAGAAAAAGTGCTTGAGTAACGACTAGCACAGCACCAAACTCCGATGTCTGGAGAATCTGGAGTAGATACTTAGCACTGCCAAGGAAACTTAGCTTTTATCTCAGCCTTCATATCCAGACCTCTAACATACACACTGAACCATGCTGGTTATTGGAGAAACACGGCATCTAGCTAAAATCACAGAAGGAGAAATCACTCTTGCTTCTACAAGCAGATGAAATAAAATGCACAGTGAACTATTCATGATTCAGAGCGTTCTTTCCCTGTATATACTGACAGGAACCAGAGTACAGATTGACTTGATCTTTTTAGCCTCTGTCTACTCTTGCTTGAATAGGTTTCTTCCTTTATTATCCTCGATATGTTTAAAGGCTTGCAGGGAAATAATGCAAGAGCCCTCCTGTGGCTGATTGCAACACCTACCATTCATATTCCTATAGCTGGGAGAGACTAATAGTCAAGTGGCCAGAAGTATCTGCTTTTAATAATGCACAATAGCCTCTGAGTTATGGATGGAAAAAGCTGATTATGCTGAACTATCTCCAAGCCTGTATAGAGTTACTTCCTACAGTCAATTCACGCTTATTTTTCTAGGCTCCGTGCGAGCATTTTTTAAATTCCCACGCGCTGCTGTTCACAATACTATTACAAGCAAATAGCCAACCCCTCTAAACAACTTTATCTAGAAATTCACACGCAATTTCACGTGGGAAAAGGGGGATCTAACTAAACCCTCTCCTAGTACCTCACGTGTTTGTTTTCAGCCTTTAATGCTTGCAGTCTTCCAATGGCTGTGGACTATCTCTTCCCCTCAGGGCTGTATGCAGTGCTTTTAATCCCTTCTTTTAAACTGATCCCTCACAAGTCTCCACTCTTCCCCAAATGCATTTGTTCTTTTTTTTTTTTTTTCAGTCATAAAGAAGTGTCCAGATGGATGAGGTACACCCGCTAAGTTGCATCGGAGCTTAGTACTGAGGAATCGCTCCCTCACTTAAATACGTAAGGATAATATATGGGTAGCCTCAGATCACACTGACCTCATGGTGATATTTCCTTGACCCAGTGTTTGTGATGAGCCTTCAATTTTAACATGCGAGCTGTCCTCAAAAAGTTTGTTCATCATTAGAATCATAGAATCACCAGGTTGGAAGAGACCCACCGGATCGTCGAGTCCAACCATTCCCACCAATCTCTAAACCATGTCCCTCAGCACCTCGTTAATTAATTTTTAGTTATAAGTCGTGGTGCTGAGGGACATGGTTTAGTGGTGAACCTGGCAGTGTTAGGTTTATGTTTGGACTGGATGATCTTAAAGGTCTTTTCCAGCCTAAATAGAATCATTAAGGTTGGAAAAGACCTCTAAGATCATTCAGTCCAAATGTCATGATTCTGTGATTTTCTGATTCTGTCTTTTCTTTGACTGGTGCAGGATGTGGTTTTCCCAAAATCGTTCTGTGCATTAAGAGAAGAGCAACTTGCCAAGCACTGGAGGCTCAGTGAAGTTCACAGAGGGCTGAGCTGCCTTAAATAGGAAGCACGGAAACCACAGAGTAGCTAAAAATGCCTAAAATCTCCAGCCTGCATCGCTAACCAGTAACTTGTTCATCCAGCCAAGCTCCCGGGGCAGAGGCCAGCTGAGAAACTGGTGTGATTAATAGACTCTGCTGAAAAGCAGAAGATACAAAATAAGATTTGAAATCAAACAGCACAAAAAAAAAAAAAAAAAAAAAAAGAAGTGTGAGAATCTCAAGTTTAAAAGAGGATGTATTTATTTTTTTTCATCTGGATCAGTCATGGTTATTCTGCCTGCCAGAAACTGGAGAAGAAATCTCACTGTGATAGGATCCTGGGAGAAAATAAATAAAACCCCTCAGGCTGTTGGAATAGTTCACATTAGCCCTTAAGAAAAAAAAACCAAACCTTTTTTCTTTTTTTTCTTTTTTTAGGAAACTGTTAAAGTGCAAGAACGGTGTGAGCCTTGGGTAGCTTTAGTGGAAGAGCTGTTTATTCAAGTTATTTTTTTTTTTTTTGTTTAGTCATGGTTATTCTGCCTGCCAGAAACTGGAGAACAAATCTCACTGTGATAGGATCCTGGGAAAAAATAAATAAAACCCCTCAGACTGTTTGAATAGTTCACATTAGAAAAAAAAAAAAAAAAAGAAGTGTGAGAATCTCAAGTTTAAAAGAGGATGTATTTATTTTTTTTCATCTGGATCAGTCATGGTTATTCTGCCTGCCAGAAACTGGAGAACAAATCTCACTGTGATAGGATCCTGGGAAAAAATAAATAAAACCCCTCAGACTGTTTGAATAGTTCACATTAGAAAAAAAAAAAAAAAAAGAAGTGTGAGAATCTCAAGTTTAAAAGAGGATGTATTTATTTTTTTTTTTTTTTTGAAACTGTTAAAGTGCAAGAACAGTGTGAGCCTTGGGTAGCTATAGTGGAAGAGCTGAAGATTCGAGTTAGTTCTGTCTTTCATGCAGACGAGGGATTTTTTTACTGCACTTTCTTACATCACAGAGGAGTGCCCCGAGCACCGAGCCAAAAGATCTTTCAAAGTGGATGATCAGCAATTCTTTTCCTGATGCAAGAAACCGCTTCTGTGCGAGCAGGTACGTACGTTACCTGACAAATTTAATTTTGACAAAATAAAGGGGTTTTTTTTTCCACAATAAAGATTTAACCAGGAAACTCTTGACGTCCTCTAGCAGCCTGACTTATCGTATCGTTGACCTGATGAAAAATCTGAAGTCTACGGGAAAAGTGAACTCGGTTGCCTGTCCTGTTTCAGATCTAAGTCGTAATTTTGCAAGGACAGCAAAAGGACCTGCAAGTGTTTTCAGTGAAATGAATTCAAGACAATCACTTACTTTTTTTGAAAAATAGGGAAGAAACGCAACTATAATCTGAATGAATCTGTAAGCATCAGCAGACGATGTTCTACATAATTACTTGACAAGAGCACCACCAGATCAGATGATCTCTTCGGAAAAGCAGGGTTTAGTGCTGCAGGACATGATGAATAGATTATCAGTCCAAAAGGGCTTCTCGCTAGTACAAAACTGGTTCAGAGTCAAAGTGGTGGTGGAAACACTGCAGGTTTTAAATGTTTTTAAGATTTTTCAAGAAGGTAAATTTCAGAGCTCATTCCTAAGTCTATCAGACTGAAAGATATGAACTCTACGTAAAATTAAATATCTTGGAAAGAAAATAGAATTGGTTATGGGGTGAAAATAGCTGGTCTCATCAGCATAGTACACTCACTGATATAATTATTAATCTTAATGTGTGGAAGTTTATTGTTCTCGTTAGTGCTTAGTAAATCAGTTGAAATAGTTTATTGATGGCTTCCAAAATAGTGAAGAAGTCTGGACTCTTGGGCTAAGGAAATCTGATTTTACATTAAGAGAGATTAAAATGGAAAAGGTATAAATGCACGGCTCTGGGATCACATCAGAACATCCTTCCGGCTGCGTATGGCTGAGGATTCCAGCTCAATAGCAAGTCAGGCTGAGGCTTCCTTCCCTGGAGGGGTTTAAGGTGCAGGTGGACGAGGTGCTGAGGGACATGGGTTAGAGATTGGTGGGAATGGTTGGACTCGATGATCCAGTGGGTCTCTTCCGACCTGGTGATTCTATGATTCTACTATTCCAGAAGAAAATCATATACAACTCTAGCTTATTCCTCAAAGATAGCACACCCTCCCTTTAACTGAGTCAAAATTTAGAGGCTACCCGAATTTTCTCTCTAAATATTTAAAATAAGAAATCTGAGTATGACACCACGTTTCATCTGAATGAAGCTGGCGTGGTCACCCTTACCTTAAAGACATTTTCAGATGAGATACATTTAACTCAACGTTCTGTGCTATAAAAACTGTGCATCGTTATGTTTTATAAATTTTATTAACATCTTTTCTTCCTGGTAATAAAATGAAGTGGCTTCTAATCTTGACTGTTCAGAAAATGTTCACATTGGTCACTTCTATTGTCATGCAGACTGCGTGAAAGAAGCATAAACTCTGGAAAAGCTGTAAGTAAAGGATCAAGCTGCAGCTGAGTGGGGGGAAGGGAGATCTATCCCAACCAATTAGGAATACCCTGCGAATTAGGCAGACATCAGTCGCACAACTTCACGCATCCTCCCCAGCCATGCCCCTGGATAAAAGAGAGAACCACAATGGTAGTTAAAACAATTATCATCCAGTGGTGCTTGATTCTAAACTGCTCTGCTAGGAAGTGGCAAGGAGCATTCAGTCCCTAACGCGAAGAGCAATCGCTTTTTCCTCCCCTTGGGTAGGGAAGCTCCTGGCTTCTCAAGCAATCCTGTACCTCTGAACCAGTCCTCGCAGGGCTTGGGGTAACACGCCAGTGGCACCGCGTCCCATTAGCATCACTGCGTGTCACTGGAGGCAACAGCAGGAGAGAGACGCAGGAAGGACTGGGAATGAGAGGAGACAGTAATAACAGCACAGAGCTCGGTGCTGACAGAAGCCAGAGAAGGTACTGAGAGGGCTGCTGGAGCAGCAGAAGGAGGAGAGGTGGAAACAAAGGACACAAACATTGATTAAGCACACGACCAGCATTGCAAAAGCCTTTGTAAGAAAAGCAGTGCTAGTTAGATAGCAGGTGTAGTCGCGTGTCCTTCTCCCTGGTATTTTTTGATGTTGGTGAAATCACTTGGGGACAGATTTGCAAAAAAAAAAAAAACAAAAACTCTGTGTGCCGCAGAGGCAGAGAAAAAAGTTGAGCTTAAAGAATTTCCTAAGCAAGCTAGGAGTCTGTCACACTTATAAAGGGAGCAAGAATCACAAACCATAAAAAACACAACTGTGTCTGCTGGCATATTGAATGCTACGACTAGTCATAGAATCACAGAATCATCAGGTTGGAAGAGACCCAGCAGATCATCCAGTCCAACCATTCCCATCAATCTCTAAAACATATCCCTCAGCACCACGTCCACCCGTGCCTTAAACACCTCCAGGGAAGGACTCAACCACCTCCCTGGGCAGCCTCTGACACTGCCCAATCACCCTTTCTGCGAAAATTTTTTTCCTAATGTTGAGCCTGACCCTCCCTTGGTGGAGCTTGAGGCCATTCCCTCTCGTCCTGTCCCCTGTCCCTTGGGGGTAGAGTCCAGCTCCCTCCTCTCCACAACCTCCCCTCAGGTAGTTATAGAGAGCAATGAGCCTCCTCAGCCTCCTCTTCACAGTCCGACTGCATCCACCCTCTCAAACTCTCTTGAAACCTCCTAAACACTGAATTCAAACCTAAATAACTACATCTACCTTCCTAAATTTGACCTCTTAAGTTTTAGGCTGCCTCCCTTACCAGTTATTCTTATTGATATTATCTCCAGATGTACCATTTCTTCAAGAGAGGAAACCTCAGTGCTAATAATTTAGTGAATATATCACCTAACAAAGCTGCATCATTTCTTTCAGTGCTCTAGATTTCTTTTCCGCCAAGTCATTTGTCCTGCTTTCAGCTTACCATAACAGCACAGCCCCAAACTCTTAGGATACTCTAGCAGTCTTCAAAAGTCTGAGTCCAGGTGTGGTGCAACTCAGGTGATCCAATTTAGGCTATTAAAATAATTAAATTGGACCCTCAGTCTGTTTCTCCTTTTTGAGTTAGTGGGAGTCCAGTGACACTGGATACAGACAGTTGCATATTAGGCTTCTAGACTGGCTCAGATGATTCTCACTTTGACATGAAACCATCTCTGACTTTACTGTTTTATGAAACATCAAGACGATGTTCCTTCCAAAATTATTATATTTTTATAGGAATGGTTGGACTCAATGATCTGGTGGGTCTCTTCCAACCTGGTGATTCTATGATTCTATGATTATTATCATTGATCTCTACATGTAAAATTTATTAGTTTCCACCAGATATTCTTAGATATTTTAAGTCAAAGGGACTATTATGATGCTTAGTCTAATTTCTATCACACCACAGAAAGTGAATATGATCCATTTGATCTGTTTTTGAGCCCCTTAAACAGCTCTTGCAGTCTGGGCAGTATCAATTTAGTAAAGGCTGCTGCCCATGATGAACATCAGGGACCATACACGTCCACATTGCCCTCTGATGGCTCTGTCTAAACACTCCATTATCTACTCTCCAACCATTTTGCATTCCCAGAGCGAACAGGAATGTAAAATAAAAAAAAAATCTGACTGAAAGATGGAATCCTTAAAGCGTCTTAATGTTGCTTCCATGGCATTTCTAGGCTTTTTTGTTTTTTTAAGGTTGTTTTGATGTAAATTCTCATAATTAATGTGGCCATGAGCCTCAAACTTACTTCTGGATCAGATATTCTTTCTCTACGGCACAGAACTTGTCTGCATTCCTTGCCATAGATGGATCTTTGTAGAGATCCTTGCAAAGATCTTGGAAAGCAATGGCTGCTCTGTCCTCCTTCTCCTAATTAAAGTCATTCTTGTCAAAGGTGGGAGCTTGCGTGGGACCTAGGTTTTAATTACTAAAACTTGGAGCTTTTTTTTCTTCAAATATGGATTTCATTAGAGCCGGTAAGAATTACAAATGGAAGAAATGGTAAGAATTAGTGCCTCAGATTTCTTCCTATGTGACAAATCTTACCCAGCACAAACACTTAGTGATATCCCTCATGAACTTAGAGCTTCAGCACAGAAGCACCAGGACAACTTCACGCAGGACGGTTGGACTCAATGATCCGATGGGTCTCTGCCAGCCTGGTGATTCTATGATTCTATGATTCTAGGACCGAGCGAGCAGTCCTGGCCCCAAAAAGCCCACAGAAAAGCTTAGGGAAAAACAGGAAAAAAACCCACTCTTTGTTTATTCCTGCCACAGATGATTTACAGCACCAACCAGGTCAGAATATCCAAAAGCAGCATTGCACCTGCAACCCAGAAGGCTCCATGGGTCTTGGGTGTTAAGGCTTCTATCAATTTTGCCATCGCCTCCACCAGACTGCAGATAGCTGGACAGCAGATCCTGTTAAATCCATCAGTATCAAATCTCTAGTTCATATCACATACCCGTCCGCCTGAGCACACATGGAAGAAGCATCTCGAGAGTGTTTTTTCTGTCATTAGCATCAACAGTTTTTCCCTATGAATATCTGCAATAAATAAATGCTTGATACTGGTACACTTGTAACACAGCAGGGAACAGGGAAGGGGGTGGGAGGGGTTACGTCCTCATTTCTTGGCAGAAATAAAAAAAAAAAACCTATTCAGATTTAGCTCTGTTTGGAATAAATAAAAAACCAAACAAACATCTCAATGCACCCAAAGGCTTTGTATAGCTGGAAGCTTTATTGATTCATATACCACCCACATAAGCTGCCAAAATGCACTACGCTTTATTATTTTTTTTTTAAATCTACTTCACAGGAAAGCCTAACCCTCCAAGCTCATTTATTCGAGGGAAAAGAATTAAATAAATCCTTTAAACACTACTAAGTCTGCTCTGGAAAAGGCTTTTGGTTGTGGCTCAAAGGAAATACATTCTCTTGTCCTGCGGGAGCTGCGTGAATTGTTTGGGAGCACCGTGCCCAGCCCACAGAGGAGAGATGACTTTTGTCTGTCACAGCTGACAGCAAAACAGGAGTTGTTAGGTAGGGTTCTTAGAAAGGGAAAAGTTCGTATCAGGTCACCACGTTTCAGCAGACCCTCTGGAAACGGTGACGCTAAAATCCCCGAATACGGGAAACGCAGCCTGATCTTTCGGAAAAATTGCCGTGACTTCTGTTTTGAGTGGGAATAGAAAGAGGAAATATCCCTGCAGATGCGGCGTGTAGCCTTGTGGGGGGCTCTCCGTGAGGCAGAGTGGTAAAAGCAGCATTAAGTACATGAAACTGAATGACTTGTGTGCTTTCTACCCGAGTTACTCGTGTTTGCCTGGTGGGAGCCGACTTCAAAGCTTTCCCTCAAGTCTTGGGGTGAGCTGGGACGTCGCTCAGCACAAAAGGCTTTGCACCTATGCTGATTTTTTTCCCTTTTCCCAGCGCTGGATGGATGCAGCCGGACCATTCGCTGGAAATGGCCCCTTAACTCTGCTAGTTCATGAGCAGCGTCTGACGCATGATTCACAAATTGGTTTTGTTGTATGGGAAGAAATCCGTGCTGCTTCAAAATTGTAAGAGCAGCTGTAATTGCGTTTCAGTGCCAGAATTGTTATAGGGGCAGTACAAATGTAGATGGAAGGATTGAGCTCATCGAGTTTCAGGTAGATAAATCCTAGTTCATCTAAGCTAGTTACTCACAATGTGCTTTATAATCCGCTGTGAGAGACATGCCCAGCACAGAATTTACTGCATTTTAAACAAAGCCTGCCAGGTACATCAGAAGGATTGACCTCCAGGTGTTCATTTCTTTCCATTGTCTCTGGAGACGACCCAATGTGGTTACCTGAAATATAAATATTTACACTGTAGGCAGGTTCCATTAACTAGGAACGAGTCCTACTCAGCTGGCTGTGCATCGCAGCCTTTCTTTTCCTGCTAAAACCTTCTTTCTCACCATCTGTAGATCCCACCAACCCACAAAGAGGGAACAGGAGGAATGTGAAGGAAAAAGTGACTCTGCTGAAAGAATATCTCGTTCTCCTTTCCCACCCACAGGGATAAACACTTACCTGGTGACAAACAGCTCAAGGGCTTTCGTTTGTTTTCCCGGCGGTAAGAAGCTAAGGCCAAAGTAGAAAAGAAACCGAGATCATGCAAATCCCAGCCACGTGTGTGAAAGGGAAGATCATCCTTCAGAATGGCTAAATTAGTTCGTCAATAAGATGCTCGAAGGGCAAGATTTCATACTTGCAGACCGTTGCCAGCGAAATATAAAAGCGAACGAGGCATTTACGGAATTGTGTATTTCTTGGATGGCAGCTTAAAAATTAGACTTAATTGAAGGGCTAAAAAGAAAGGAGTTTCAATTGTCAGGAATGAAGGGTTTAAAAAAGAATTAAAGAAATTTTCAACTTGGGTGTAGGGCATAATTACAAAAACATTAAAGCAAATAATCAGTAGCACTGTAATTTTTTCCTCCCCAGGTAACTACCATATGTATTACACAGTGAATCATTGACTCTGTCCCTCCTATCATTAATTACTGTGATGCATAAATAATTGGAAAATTATATGTTCCAAAAAATGATTTAGTAATACATTTTATGCATCTAATAAGCAGAGGCTTTTAATCATCAGTAGACATGTTATGATAAATTTCACTCTCCGTCTCAACTGTTCCGTTATCTCTCACTTATACGGCTGCCATCTCCCTGCATGCAAATATCGCCGAGCCCCTTCACATCACACACTTCCTAGGGGACGGCTTTTAGTTGGCTTTACCCTGCTGGATGGTTCTGGTGCTGATGTTTTGGTCTGAAATTCATTTAAGGGTGCTCTTGGCCTCACAGAAACACATTAAACTGTTTATCCTAAACCCGTAGACTATTGTATAATTTAAATGGAAATATCTTAATCTGTTTTTTTCCATTTAAAACAATCTGTACCTTTTGTTTTGCACAGCTTTTTAAAATCTGTTGCTATATACTGAACCAAAATACTGGAAAATCCACTATTTTTAATTAGAAATGTTAAAACATATTTTAACATGTGCTGATCGTCACGACATCTGATATTTTCTCTCTTCAGGTATAACACATGATGTTTGATGCTCCATCATCGAGCTCTATGACTCAACACCTTAAGGAACGGCTCAACCTGGAAAAGCACAAGAACCACTGATATGTCAAGATGTTATTTCAAGTTCAACCCAAGCAACACAACCTGTCAAAACCGCTCAGATGAAACTTGCTGCTCTGTGGCTAATCATCCATTCTTAGCTCCAGCGCTGTTTGCAGCCGCAGCGCTCGCAGAATTTGCAGCTTTGCACACAAGACAGAAATCTCGGCTTGTGACTGGCTAAGAGTAGGTGAATAACGAAGCGGTTTGGTTGAGCCACCTCTCTTCAGATAAGCAATAAGCACAGCATTTGCAGTAATTTTATCCAATTATATTTCAGAGATGAATTCGCCTACTAATCAACTACACAAAATATTAAATTTTTTATTTATTTCTAAGCAACATATGTAAGAAATATACAGTAGGATCTACTTCTGGTGAGCCTGCTACTATTGTCTTGAATAGTCTAACTCTCTTTCCTCATGTAAATAAATGAACAAAAATATTATCCATTTAGCCATAGCTACCAGACAGACAATCATAGAATCATAGATTCGTAGAACAACTAGGTTGGAAGAAACTCATCAGATCATCAAGTCCAACCGTTNCACCCTTTCTGTGAAGAATTTTTTTCCTAATGTCGAGCCTGAACCTCCCCTGGTGGAGCTTGAGGCCATTCCCTCTTGTCCTGTCCCCTGTCACTTGGGAGAAGAGCCCAGCTCCCTCCTCTCCACACCCTCCTTATGCCTCAAGTTCCAATGATTTATAGAAGCCATAACATTTATTGAGCCTAGATTCTTTTTTATTCTTTTTTAGTTCAGGTTAATGAAGCACAAGGAGTAACCAAACCGAAGAAATCCCCTTTAATAATTGACTGGACATGAAAATCCAACCTTAC